>JAJJMA010246166.1:0-41030 GCA_023529015.1 Papaver nudicaule
CCGGTCTCAGGTTTATCTTATTTAAACCCATCTCCCCCCTTCCTTTTTAACTTTACTTCTCTTTTAAAAAAATTTGCCGCCTGAAAGGTTCTTAAGTCTTTCAAATCTCTTGCTGTTGTGTTTTCTCTTTATTGCATTCTAAATAATTGTAAGTTCCTTAGATATTTCTTTATCTGCTACTGCTTCTTGTTTCATAGTTCGTACTGTCTTTCTCTTTCTTTTGATTTCTGTTGTTGTGTTCAGGCCCCTAAGAAGAACGTTGCTCCTGAAGGAAAGATTCTCCCCCGGAACATGATCGATACCCAGCTTAGTTGGGAGAAAAGGGCTGAAATTTATGGGTTTAATATGAATCTTTTCCCCTGTACAGGTTTTGAAAGAAAGGTTAATCTAACTCCTGAACTTGTTCTTAAACATGGCTGTGACGGAAAGTGGATTATAGTTTCTGGCGAGCAGTTAGGCGCCGGCCTTCCCATTCCCCTGTACAATCCGAAGAATCCCTTGTTTTACGAGATCTACTCTCAAATCGTCCCTCCCTATGGCATAATGCAGCTGAATGGTAACTCTATTCGGCTAATTAGTGAGTGGGTGGCTCGCTTGGAGGGTAGATCGTATTATTACGAGAAACTTCCCGAGGATCCGGAACATCCTCCGAGCTTTTGGACTGCCGAGAATTTCTTCAAGTACTATAAAGTCGAAAAGAACTTGCTTAAGGAGGCTGCTCCTTGGGGGCGGGGCTCGGAAAGGTGCCCAATGTAGTACATGTTCTTGATGATGTGGATCCCACCAGGTGTACTACGAACATACTTCTTCGCCATTCCAATGATGACGTGTGGTTTTCGAAGCCAGTGCTTATCGAGGGTCCTGTTCTCTATGGTTATGTCGATGAGGAAAAGAGGATTGAACGAACAGACTTCGAAAGCGGCCATTCTTTCCCTATTGTCGAGTACTATAAGATGCACTTCTCCGAGGAGGAGCAAAAGAAATCCTAGGAGAAGATCACCGCTTATAAAGCGAAGGTATGTTATTTTTCCCTTTAATATCCTTGTTTCTCTGAAATTACTTTTTTACACCGTATTATTTCTTAGAAGGAGCAAGAGAGATTGAATAAACTGAAGAACCAGGAGCGGGGTGAGGATCCGAAGAAAAGAAAAAGATCCTCGAAGCAGACTAATGGTGGAAAGGGGGCAAGTAGTCAGGTAACAAAAACAACCTGCCTCAGCTATGCTATGGGTATGAATGCCTGCCTCTGTTTGTTTACTGACAAATTGGCTACTTTTTAGCTGAGCGACATGATTACTGGTGATGATGGATGATGGAGTATTGTATTGGGGATCCTAATTGTAAGAAGGTTGCTACTGGAGGGATGGGAAAGAAAAGCGTTCCTAAGACAGTTGCTTCGAAAGTGACTGGTTCGAAGAGATATCCTACGAGAGTTGCTGCCAAAGGAGTAGAAGATGCTTCGAATGCTGTTATCGAGGACATTGTTGACGAAAAAACCGAGGATGACGAGGATGTCCTTCCTTCATCATTCGAAGAAGGGTAAGAAAGGTTCTTTCCTCGAACAACCTCCAAAGAGTTCGGCGACGAAAACCTCTCTTAACGATGTTGAGTTGACCAAAAAACCTATTGCCTCTGCTACCCTTAGTGCCTCGACTGCCGAATTTGAATAGAGTCTCCCCCGTTGTGGCATGAATTTGGATGTATATGGTTCGAATGAGCGTTTAGTTGGCGCTTCTCTATTACAACAATCTTTGCCTTCCTCAAGTGGCCCTTTAATTCCTATGAGCTTTTCACATATGTCTTACTTCGAGGAAGAGATTCAGCAATTCATAGAGCGATGCTCGCGATCTGGTCATTTTGCTGAAGATATTGCTAATCATATGAAAGCATATATATGCCAAGGATCCTTTGAATTGTCAGCTTGATGCCTCTCTTACTACCTTTGTTTCGCAAGCTTTCTCTGATGTTTGGCAAACCAAGAACCTAGACTCGGAATGGACCAAGCACCAAGCATTCCTCGAAACGGAAAGTATGCTTGTTTTACCGTTGCAGGTTTTCTCTCTTGCCTCTTTTGTATGCTTAGTAGTGTGTTGTTTGCTTTGCAGGGTTATCATCATGGGATGTACCTATTGAATTTGAGTAGATCTCAAGGAAAGGAGATTGCTTGTCTCGACAAGGAGCTGTTGAACTTGCGCCAGGAGAAGGGTGATCTTTCGTATGAGCTTGCGAAGAGCTGGGGTAAAATTACACTAAGTTATTAATTTTTTTAAATGTTGTTTTACCTGTTTTATCGGGACTGATATAATGTTGCTCGTAAACATAAAATGTGATTGATTTGGGAAAGCAACTTGAAACCGTTGTTGGTGAGCGAAATGCCCATTCTACCAACCTAAAGACTCAGTGCGAACTGGTTTCAAAGCTGGAATTACAGTTGAAAAATAAATAAAATGAGTTTGTGTTGTTGGAGAAGAGCTGAGATGATAAAGATGGAGAGATTGAACTTCTTAAGCAGCAGATTGCTTCGTTAAATCAACATATTGGCGGAGAATCTGACAGGAGCGTTCTGTTTAGTCGTAGGCATACTCGTGGTCTTTTTAGGAAGTTCGGAATGAAGCCTTCATTTTATCGCAATGGCACGAATGACCCCGATGTTATATTGGAGTCTGATAAGGGGTTGATTTCTCCTGGTGAGGTTCAGGCAATAGTAGCGAAGATGATAGAAGAGAGAGCTGGGATTGAAGAGTTTGAAGAAGAAATAAGTGAAGAGGACATTGCTGATGATGGTGGTGAAGATGAAGACGTGGGCGAGGAGGAGAATTCGGTGGAGGAATCAGGGGGCGAGAGGCCAGCTGTAGAGGAAGAAGTGGTAGATATGCGTACGACAGGGGGCGAGAAGCCAAGTGAAGGAAGTGGTGTTGTACTGGAAAATGAGGAGAAGGAAAATCATGGTGAGAAAGTTCAAACCGAGGAACCGGTGGAGGAATCCCTGAAAATTTGTTGAAGCTACCGTTGATGGTGTTGGCCAGGGCAATAAATGGCACACATGATGCCGAGGTTGATCCCGAAACTGATGATGCTGATGTTAAAGAAATTTCTGAAGATACCGCATAGAAGATGTTACATTCCTCCTGCTAACTTTTGTAATTTTGCTTTCGTAATCCTGCCTCGGCTTGTCCTTTCGAGCTTTTTGTTGCATTTTTTTGTCTTGCTTTGTAAACTATGTACTATTGGGCATGTCCTTGCTTCTTTTTTGTAATTGTTAGGGCATTGTCCGGTCAAACCCACTAGCGTTGGTATGTCAAGCTAGTTGTCAGTTTTAGGTGTCAAAACTCAATTCTTGATTTAGCCTACTAGAGTTTAGATTTCGAAATTGGGATATAGACAAAGTAGTAGAGACCTTGAAGACGAAGACTGTGAAGACAAAGAAGACATCAATTATTCTTCATCGACAAAAGGTTAGTAGGAGTTATGACTTTTATGGAAATTCTTCTATTCTACTTTCTCAATTCTTTCGAAATATAGTCGACTACTTTAGTAGTGATAATAGCGATTGATATCGTATTCTTGTCTAACGTGACCTTGTGTCAGGTCCAGTGTTTGCTCCCACAAATACTGTGAGTACAAGAATGAATGAGACAAATTCGGTGCCATGTGTCCATTACAATGGTTTGGTTGCAAACTGTTAGTTGGATATGGATGAATCTAAAGGAGTACTCTTGAGCAAAGAGTCCATGGATTACAGCTGAGGACGTACACACGTCTAAGTTCTGGCTAAGCCCAGTACTTCCAGCGGAATCCAGATTTGACGAAATCTGACAGGCGGACGGTTCACGAACCGGTTCGCAAACCAGAAACTCGGAAATCTTCTGAGTTCCAAAGTGACTGAACATTTCGCGAACCTGTACGCGAATCCAGTGTTGGTTACTTTGCTGGTGTCGGATTTAGTGGATACTCTTTCAGAATTTCACTTGAGTCAAACTCTAAACTCCTTTATCTCTTAGATGGACTTGTTTATCACAGAATATCTTTTGTGTTCCATCTAACGATCCTCAATGAGTCAATAAGATAAGATTATCTCAGGTCTGTTGGATTTCTATCTTGAAGTGTTTTTGAGCTAACAAAACACTTGGCAGATAATGATAAAAAGAATTCCAATTGAGATTAATCTCTATTACTTGGTTATCAAGTTTAGGGTTTCCTTAACTTGTGGGATAAGTAATTGATTGCTTTATTCCAAAGCAACCTATCTTATTGAATGCTATAAATAGAGGTGTCTACGGACAAATACCGCAAGCATCAAGCATACGTGAAGGTCCTTAGGGAAGGTAGCGTAAACTCTTTTCACTTCGGTGAACGCTTGTTGTGGTATAGTCATCCTCTATAGGTTGCAGTTCCTCTGGGAACTCCCTACGACTATAAAAGACTTCTCTTGAGAGTTGGGAAGCACAGGTAGGAGATTGAGACCATCTTTGGTTGAAATCGGATTAACCTGTAACCTTGGTAACCTGATCACTGATAGGTGTGCAAAACACCTATTCAAGAGTACCTAAATCATACACTTTAGTCGACTTAAGCCTCATACATTGTTTATTTTAACCATTTTCTATTTTGCAGATATTTTGAAATCATATTTAATAAAATGAAGCAGAAACGACTCAATTCATAACTTGGAGACTTGGAGTCATATGAAGTTGGTGGTTTTGAACACGAGAAGGATACAAGCTCAAAAGTGTCGCAAACATGAGTTATTGGAGGCTTCGGCAGATCAAGTTTAGGGCATACAGTATGGAAGGGGACCGCTTGGTTACCCCCAACCGCAACTGGCCGATAAGGGGTACCCACTTATCCTTACAAAAACCAGACGCGAAGACTTTATTTTTCAGATCTGGTTGTCTGAAACAGAGGCAGACGCGAGTTTTTGGAGAAGGGTTCCTGTGCACGCTTCCCGAGGCATGAGAAACAAGGGTTTTGGGCGCGATTTTCGAGGTGGAACCTTGGGAGAAAGATTGGAGCGTTGCGGCGACGGGTTTTTATGATTTCTAGCACTTTCTTATTATTTTCTATGGATTTCAATAAGAACATGAGTAGCTAATTTCTTTATTATTGGTTGAGGATGTAGTCTTTTAATTGCAAGACATGCTATTTGCTTAATTATGGAGTTAAACTTATTCATATTCGTTGTCGATTTTATTCTACTTTATGTATGAGTGTATGATTGATGTATTACACTAAGATAGAACTTATTTTGATTCAAGTGGCCAATTGAATTAGATTATGTTATTATTTATTGCTAGAATTAGGTTTGGAGATACGAAATAGTTGAAGAACCTATTCATAAGTAGCACAATATGATTATTGAGGTGGTGATAGCTTCGAGAGTCATATGTAGGATACAACCTTTGTTGAATGAGCCATTCATGGTGGTTCATTGCATTGATTAGCCTATTTCACAAAACTTAGTGCTCTTAGAGAGTTGAACTCGATTACTCATGGTATCGAGTTATTCTCTACGTAGTATTCACACATTCATCGTTATGGTGTGTGATGACATTAGGAAATTTCGGAATATTTTCGCGATGATGTATTCTAGGGCTTTTGATGATGATAGAACTAGTTGAAACTCCATATATTATTCATATGCATGTTAAGCAATTAAAGATGAACCCTTAACCAATATTCCTCACTCTTGATTACTTCAAATTATTCTTTGCGTCTATTTTCTTGTTTTTATTTTATTTTGCTTTTAGTTTAAAAACAACAACAATCCCCCCCTTTGGTTACTTTAGGATTCAAATATTGAAATAACAAACCATTACCTCTTCGTGGACGAACTTGTTCTTACCTATATACTATATTATTACATATTGTGAAGGTTTAGGACTTAAGTATATTTGTGCGGATTCGACACGCATCAATCTCGTTCTTGTCTATTCCATAGTCCGTCTCTTCTGCTATACGGCTATTCAAGAACTGATACGTTAATCAACAAGGTTGGAAAGGTAGCAACGTACGGCTGCACTCGGTGTTGTAAGACCTAGTTAGCTCCAGTTATACAAGTTTCTTAAGTGATTCTTCGTGTATAACTGAGGTAGAGATAAGTTGGGCATAGCATACTCGGTTTGCTTGTCAGCTCCGATTTGTGAAGTAGATTTCTGTATGACCTGGATTTAACAATCCGAAGGAAGTCAACTTGTGTGTGTTAAACTGATAGAGGACAGTTAGACCATACATCAACACAATTAGGTTGCAAAGCCAGTATTGCTGACACAAGCCTTTGACAGCGGTCAAAGCAACTCCTAGGCCTGTAAAGGACGTCAGCTGGGGGAATCAAGTGCGTGACGATCTGTGGGGGATCTAGAGACGTAAGGAAGGCGACAGTAGCCAATTCGCTTGGAGGGCTTGAGTTGGTCTCTGTTACATCCCAGACCGAAGTCTTATAGTAGGCTAGTGTTTGTAGTCAGTTTGTACTGGGCGGTGTTCAATCTGGACGAGGTCCCAAGGTTTTTCTGCAAGGCAGTTTCCTCGTTAAAAAAATTTCTGGTGTCTTGTGTGCTTGTACTTTCCGCATTATATCTCTGATAGTATAATTAAAGCACCAAGTAGTACGTTATCCAATAACTGTAGAGTTTAACTCCAAAGTCCCAACTTTGTAGAGTTGATCCCCAAGATCACAACTCCAGTTATTAGAGTTTGGATATTGATTTTTGAGATCGTCCAAACTTAAACCATAAGACTCACGAGCCAAAACGAAAAGTTGGTAGTATTTCGGTACCCCTTGTTTTTCAGTTGGTATCAGAGCAGGTGAACACATTAAAGACGTAACTGTCTGTGTTTATCTAGACTTGTGAGTAATAGATCAAAGCGTAAGAGCTTGTAACGTACCACCAAAGTTCGATGGCACAAATTACCTATAGTGGAAGACTGCAATGACTTCGTTTTTGCAAGCCCGAGACTTCAAAACTTGGGTTTATGTCGTAAAGGAATATATACCACCAACTGTTGAAGTTGACGGTAAAAGTGTTCCCAAAGACATAGCGGTTTATGATGATGTGGAAACACTCGCCGCTAAGCAAAACTATGATGGGCTTAATGCTATCATTCATGCAGTTACACCTGATCTCTTCCATCTCATAGCTACATGTGAAACCTCTTACGAGGCTTGGAAAAGATTAAGGAACGTATTCGAAGGTAATACAACAGAGAAAGAAGCTAGACTTCAAAATCTCATGTCTGACTGAGAAAACCTTCGAATGCTTGAGGATGATACCTTTGAGGAATTTAATCACAAATTGTCTGAGATAGTAAATGCCTATCACACCTATGGTAAAACTATTCCGGAAAGGGACATTGTGAGTAAAATTCTGAGGTCATTACCCTCAAGGTACGAATCCAAGAAACATGCCATCCAAGAAGTACACGGCTTAGATATGACAAGAAGTGACCTTGTTGCAAAGCTAAAAATCTTCGATCATGAGCACAGTAACCCTAAGAACATTGGGCTTAGAGCTACTGGAAAAACAAGGAACTTGTAAACGAAGAGTGTACTTCGAACACCAACTCCGGCAATCATAGTGGAAATGAATCTGATGAAGAGATATCTTTGATAACTCGTCAGTTTAGAGATCTTCTAAAGAAGAGAGGTAAATGGTTCATCAAGAACATCCCACCATCAACTCCTAAGCCTAAAGAAGGGAACGAAAGGGGAGATGATTATGATATGCCACAATGCTATAAATGCAAAGGTTTTGGCCACTTGGCTGAGGAATGTCCCAATCGGAGAAAATATACCGGAGGGAAAGCCCTTGCAGCTTCACTTGATGATTCATCTGATGTTTACTACTCAGCTGATGAAGAAAGTGAAATAGCTCTAGTTGCAGAATGTGTCAAGTCTGATAAAATGGGTGATTCCAAATCAGAACTAGAAACATGTCCCACCCCCATGGACACAATCTCTAATGACATATCTTGCAAAGAGGTAATCATCCCTATATTACACAAGCAACGTCTTGTTAAGTGCAGTTACTGTGCTATAAAGGGACATGATTACAAGCAGTGTCATGTGTATAGACGTAAAGTCAAGCATGCTAATAAACTGCAAAGGAAAGCGCCCAGACTCATGAATGTGATTCGAATCTTTGAAGCAGCCAATAAAGATCGAAATCACTCTAACTTTTTAAGGGCAATACAAGGAGCGGAGAAATTCAAGAGAGCCAGAACTAAGAAAGGCAAACTTAGTTCGGAAAAGGATTCAATACCACTTCAAGAGAATAATCATGCTCTACCTTCTTCGCACTAAGTGCAAGAAGGATTGACATCTCATCCACTGCCCCTTGGGATGAGAAGTCATAATGTGGTCGGGCAAGTCCTAGAGTCTTTTTCGTTTTCTGTATCTATTTTGTAAGTAATTGATAACCCACAATTAAGCACCTTTTCTCTGTCACTAGACAAAGAGTGTAATGTCGAGCCTTGCTCCATGGAACTCATGATCACCAGGGATCAGATTGTCTAAACGAAAGGTTAAAATTGTTTCTGGTATCTCTGAAAGAGAGACATGTCAATGAAAGAACAAAAAATACGCGTACACGGTTCCCGAACCGTCGCGCCGCTTCAGATCGATATTAGGTTAAAACTTTATCGTATCTGGCAGTTAATGTAATCCTTATCTCTTCGAAAATTCTTGAAAGAACTGTTTATAAGGAAATCAGAAGTCTATTCTTATTTCATTCTAAACTTTTCAGCATGGTAGAAATCCTTGATATTACTTCTCAAGGCAAGGATCCTAAGTCAACTGACAAGGGTACCATGAAACCAGATGATCCTTTGAAAACATCCAAACACAAAGGAAAAAAACCCTGGTTCAAGAAGAAGAAGAAGAAGAGATCAAAATCTGACAAGGATGAAAAGCCTTCTCAGAAGAATCAAAGGATTGCATCCATTCTCAAAGAATGCAGAGAAAAAAGATAGAATTAAGATCTCTTGGAGAAGTGTTTCTGAAAACTCTGGCTGTTCAACAAGCTCTTGTGAGTCAACAAGAAGAGCTTATGAAAGAAGTGCATAAAGTCTTTACAAAAGAGACTAAGGAATTCGAGTTTGATATTCCTATGCCCATGAATGAAGATCAAGATATTGAGGAAATCAATAACTTCGTCATGACTTCTTTCAAAGAAGATTAGTTGGTTCCTTGTGAGAACTTGTTCTTACTTTTGCCTAAGGAATATAAACTAAATCTGTTTAGTAGTTTGCCTTTCATGCTTTTTAGAGTTTTTCAAGCATGTACTACTTTATTTCATTAATAAAAGTTCTTTTTAGATGTTATTAATGATGTTTGCAATACTTGATTTGTTTACCTCAATCATATTGCAAAACATAGCTTTTTCCATTGCTTCGGTAGTGACGTAAATCTGTGTCTATTTACAAAAGCTATGCTTTTTCTCACGATTAAGAAACTTTTGATTATATGATTTTTAGGGTTTTCACAAACTCGGAATCATATAACTTTTTTTCCGAAAAAAGTGGCTAAGGAAAAGAGATTATTAACAAAGCAAAACTGGATAACATTTAATTGTTCTTGTCCATGTTAGTCTTTGTCAGTTGTTCTTTATTGAATGACACCACACGGGGGAGAGTTCTTATTTGAACTTGCGCTTAATAACAAATCTTTTTGGGGAGCGTGGATGTGGAATATTGGGAGAAAGTGTATCTATATTTCTCCATAAGGTGAGAAATCAGGAATCTTGTTGTTCAGGTTACCTAAGTATACTATCTTTAAACTCGATATGCGAGTACTTAGCTTCACCTGTTATTATAGGTGTATGAAACCCTAGTCTCAAACTACTTTGTCATATTTTTGTGACAAATAGGGGGAGAATACATATGGTTCTTACTTCTTGTGGTTGCATTAAGGTGCATAACCATAGGGGGAGAACATTATGTGCTTACTTGTTGTGCTTTTCACAAAGTATCAAGTAAGGGGGAGTAATAAAAGCTGAGATCAAGCTTCGTATCAAGAATGAGTAGAATCACCTTAAAAGTTCTGATACACCAACTTTAAAGTTTGCTCAGATTCTTACTCTTACGCACAAATAACATGTGGGATGAGCATACTAACCCACGTAAGCCTAAGCATACCTTTATGGTTGTTTGAGCTGGATATGTTGTGACTGCTGACTACGGATCCATCAACAAGAGTTTAATGAACACATCAAGACTCAAAGGAGTAGTTGAAGAATTCAAGAAATCAAGAGCTACATTTGGTTAGTACTTCATTGTATATTATTTGAGTCCATATGTAAATTGGTTTTGTCACTAAAATTGACAAAGGGGGAGATTGTTAGGGCATTGTCCGGTCAAACTCACTAGCGTTGGTATGTCAAGCTAGTTGTCAGTTTTAGGTGTCAAAACTCAATTCTTGATTTAGCCTACTAGAGTTTAGATTTCGGAATTGTGATATAGACAAAGTAGTAGAGACCTTGAAGACGAAGACTGTGAAGACAAATAAAACATCAATTATTCTTCATCGACAAAAGGTTAGTAGGAGTTATGACTTTTATGGAAATTCTACTATTCTACTTTCTCTATTCTTTCGAAATATAGTCGACTACTTTAGTAGTGATAATAGCGATTGAGATCGTATTCTTGTCTAACGTGACCTTGTGTCATGACCAGTGTTTGCTCCCACAAATACTGTGAGTACAAGAATCAATGAGACAGATTTGGTGCCATGTGTCCATTACAATGGTTTGCTTGCAAACTGTTAGTTGGATATGGATGAATCTAAAGGAGTATTCTTGAGCAAAGAGTCCATGGATTACAGCTGAGGACGTACACACCTCTAAGTTCTGGCTAAGCCCAGTACTTCCAGCGGAATCCAGATTTGACGAAATCTGACAGGCAGACGGTTCATGAACCGGTTCGCAAACCAGAAACTCGGAAATCTTCTGAGTTCCAAAGTGACTGAACATTTCGCGAACCTGTACGCGAATCCAGTGTTGGTTACTTTGCTGGTGTCGGATTTAGTGGATATTCTTTCAGAATTTCACTTGAGTCAAACTCTAAACTCCTTTATCTCTTAGATGGACTTGTTTATCACAGAATATCTTTTGTGTTCCATCTAACGATCCTCAATGAGTCAATAAGATAAGATTATCTCAGGTCCGTTGGATTTCTATCTTGAAGTGTTTTTCAGCTAACAAAACACTTGGCAGATAATGATAAAAAGAATTCCAATTGAGATTAATCTATATTACTTGGTTATCAAGTTTAGGGTTTCCTTAACTTGTGGGACTACACTAGTGGAAATAGCCCGTTTTAACACGGCTGGGGTGTGTAGTTAAACACCGTTTTGCTACACACACCATCCGTGTTAAAAAGGGTGGCAGTTTAGGCGTGTTAGTTGGTAAAACACACACAGGTGGGGTAGCAGTTCTGCTACGCGCTTGGGTGTGTAGTTATACTACTACGGTCAGCGTCCGTAGTAGTAGCCGTAGTAGTATAGGTTTCTGAATTAAAAAAAATGATTCAGTTTCAGCTGCAGTCAGAAAAGCCTGAGCTGATTCCTGACTGACTGGAACATATCTGAATCCAGATTGATTCAGATATGGCTGAATCCCTGCAGTCACATAATTTAACTGACTGAAATAAATCTGCAATGACACTGAAATGAACTCAAAGGGATCTGTCATTCAAACAAAATATAAGTGTACTGAATACAAATCTGGCATTCAAACTTAAGTCATTACGTACAACAAAAAGAACAACAAGGAATAACATAAATTTGAGTACTACCCACTGGTACCAATGCTTACAATGAACTGGAAGTAGAAACTCTCAACTAAAAAACTAAATTTGAACTCTAGTAATCGATAACAGAACCTAGACCTTAAAATATCGGTGGAAGCTTATAAATCCGCAAAGCTGCAGCAAGCAACCTGTGTACAATGACATCTGCATGAAAATGAAGCAAAACCAGGTCATATAAGGCAACAAGTACATAAAATCCCAGACTTCTAGTGAATAAATCCCAGACTTCTAGTGAATAAATCAAGTTTGTTGAAGAGAGTAAAGATATAAGAACATGAAAGACCGTTGTTATGCATCAACTGATGCCAATAGAGATAACAGCTCCCTTAAAGATTACTCACCCATGGAAAATAAGCCGCGGTAAAAGTAAATATACCCAAGAAACTCATATGGATAAAGGGGTTCTGCTTGCTCCACACATATACCTGTAACACACAAATGCAGCAGAGTAAGGGAATCTATGGACTTGAGCAATGAAAAATAGGCCAGAGATATTACCCACCTTTCATTTAGAGGAATAATATAAAAACTGAAATAACTACCCAACCAAAATAAATACTACATAATGAGATCAAACACAAGTCTTATCAGTACATATGACCAAAATCATTGGTGAAACAGGCACATAGTACACACCAGAACTATCAGAGCAGATATTAGAACGTTATTTCTAGGAATTATTGAAGGACTGAGTGAAGAGGGTAAGGGCAGACAATAAAGCCAGTGCCGCATGGGAATGAGAAGCTATAGTTGGTGACAATCATTTTGTCCCAAAGTCATGTACAGCATGGCTCAGACATTGTTTGTAATAGCTAATCAACCACGACATTAACAACAACAAAAAGTTGAAGCCTGAATAGCAACCAGGCAACACAACCTAAAGGAAAAGAGGACGCACATCTAATCCACTGAAATATAAAGATAAGATGAACATTGCCATGCTTTTAAATGCTATTGTGATATGTGGAATTGTGCAGTAAAAACTAGCATAGCAACTTTCTATAGATTGCCACAAACATTTCTCGCAAGAGGGTAATTTCCTGATATTTAGCTAACATTGAGATGCCAAAAGGCTAGAGGACAGTGTATCAGTTTTAGGTAGTTTCAGTCAAGATCCTCGTATACCAACTAACCAGTGACAAAATCCATGCATAACATCTTATAACTTTTTAAGTTAAAAAAGGGAAATAAATTCCAGCTGCTATTAACACCTAATTCTCGTCTGTATATGATCTACATTCCTCAAAACTTTTGGCCGTACATTAATCAAACTACCAGCACCACCTCAACATAAGACTGCTACTTAACATTACTAACAACATTTTAATTAATGTAAAGAATTGAAAACACTTAGTAAGAAGCTTATGTATACCTTGAGAAGACTCAGAGGCTTACAATTTCTGATTACCCTTGTCTTCCTGTTGTATAAGTGATTTACTAACATCAGAGTCTCCAGTAAGCAACATTTTGAACATATAGGCACTGCAAAACAACACAAATAATAACTCAAAACCACAATTTAAACACAACCTACCAAATTGAAAAAATTCAAACCGTATAAGCCAGATCTTTGGGTACCAATATTCTTCCAGTTCATTGTAAGTCACAGCTAACATGGATCTGAATGACACATAGCACAAAAACAATTATTCCAACATTCTCCAACCCAGCACCCTGTAACTGCATCCATTCATAAACAAAACAATATTACACTGAAAACCACAAAACAACCAACATTGCTAATAAATCTCTACAAAACTCCACAAAAACCCTAGTTTCTTTTTTCTTCCAGTAGATCAAAAGAGTATAAATCAAGAGTATATTCATCTGATGTAAGCTCTTAAAGAAAATAAAATTTGATGCATGCTCTCAACTTCGCATCCGAAGTATCTTCTCTTTCATCTGCAAAAAAATCAAACTCATATTACCAATCAAACCCTAAAATCACAAAATCAAAATTAAAACCTAACCCCCGAATTCAAAATACAAGAGGGATAAAACAAAGTTACCCCTAAATTAAATCCTTAAAACGGATCTTTAATCAGCATCATCATTACAAGAAAAAAAAAAAGAAATACCCCCATGTCTTCTTCTACTTCCTGGTTATGGATTAACTTTCCTTCATTAGCCCCGAGTTCACTTCTATTTTTAGTAAACAAAAACTCTATTCGCAAGAAAAACTAGAAAGTTATGTGAGTTTTAGAGGTGATTTTAGAGGTGAAGATAATCTAGATAGAGTTAAAGAGATAAAGAGATAACACAAAGCCATCGAGAGAGTTGAAGAGAAATGAGTTTCTCTTTGTGTGGTTTAAGATCGAGCACACTAAAGAGATAAAGAGGTGGGGCCCAGAAGTTGTTTTTTTTAATTTTTTTTAGCTCTAACACGGATGAAGGGCGTAGTAGTGTGGGTAGCAGAGCTGATGGCAAACATGTAAATAAAATTAGCCAACTCTGCTACGCCACTTCTTGCTCTGCTACACACTATGGCCGTAGTACTCATTGCTACGGATTAAGTGTGTAGTTGTCTAGTGTAGCAAAGTGGCTGATTTCTACTAGTGCTAGTAATTGATTGCTTTATTCCAAAGCAACCTATCTTATTGAATGCTATAAATAGAGGTGTCTACGGACAAATACCGCAAGCATCAAGCATACGTGAAGGTCCTTAGAGAAGGTAGCGTAAACTCTTTTCACTTCGGTGAACGCTTGTTGTGGTATAGTCATCCTCTATAGGTTGCAGCTCCTCTGGGAACTCCCTACGACTATAAAAGACTTCTCTTGAGAGTTGGGAAGCACAAGTAGGAGATTGAGACCATCTTTGGTTGAAATCGGATTAACATGTAACCTTGGTAACCTGATCACGTTCTTGTCTATTCCATAGTCTGTCTCTTCTGCTATACGGCTATTCAAGAACTGATACGTTACTCAACAAGGTTGGAAAGGTAGCAACGCACGGCTGCACTCGGTGTTGTAAGACCTAGTTAGCTCCAGTTATACAAGTTTCTTAAGTGATTCTTCGTGTATAACTGAGCTAGAGATAAGTTGGGCATAGCTTACTCGGTTTGCTTGTCAGCC
This sequence comes from Papaver nudicaule, assembly GCA_023529015.1. NCBI lineage: Eukaryota > Viridiplantae > Streptophyta > Magnoliopsida > Ranunculales > Papaveraceae > Papaver > Papaver nudicaule. The sequence goes on from JAJJMA010246166.1 coordinate 14,872, forward strand.
CCAATTTGTGAAGTAGATTTCTGTATGACCTGGATTTAACAATCCGAAGGAAGTCAACTTGTGTGTGTTAAACTGATAGAGGACAGTTAGACCATACGTCAACAATTAGGTTGCAAAGCCAGTATTGCTGACACAAGCCTTTGACAGTGGTCAAAGAAACTCCTAGGCCTGTAAAGGACGTCAGTTGGGGGAATCAAGTGCGTGACGATCTGTGGGGGATCTAGAGACGTAAGGAAGGTGACAGTAGCCAATTCGCTTGGAGGGCTTGAGTTGGTCTCTGCTACATCCTAGACCGAAGTCTTATAGTAGGCTAGTGTTTGTAGTCAGTTTGTACTGGGCGGTGTTCAATCTGGACGAGGTCCCGAGGTTTTTCTGCAAGGCAGTTTCCTCGTTAAAAAAATCTCTGGTGTCTTGTGTGCTTTTACTTTCCGCATTATATCTCTGATAGTATAATTAAAGCACCAAGTAGTACGTTATCCAATAACTGTAGAGTTTAACTCCAAAGTCCCAACTTTGTAGAGTTGATCCCCAAGATCACAACTCCAGTTATTAGAGTTTGGATATTGATTTTTGAGATCATCCAAACTTAAACCATAAGACTCACGAGCCAAAACGAAAAGTTGGTAGTATTTCGGTACCCCTTCTTTTTCAGTAATGAAGTTGTTGTTTGTTGTTTTCGTAATCTCTTTTCTATTTTTGTCTTCGATATATACTACTTGCCTAGTAGCTCTTGATCAGGCTCGAAGTTTACCTTGCAAATTCTAGGTCCCTAAAGTTACTTAGAGTGCAACTCCGGGGCTTACTTCGATGTGGGGGATAGTAATTCAGGCTAGTGGGGGATTACGGATCACCCTTCCCAAAGGCTTTGAGCTACTTGCCTGGTTTAAAGCAAACACTGGCTATCGAGACCACATGGTGGTGTTCTGATAACCCATTTAGCCTAAGTAAAGTAGGAAACTTATGGTGGGTATTTGTTATTCCGGGTCTCGATAATTAAGTAGCACGATGGGGGAGTGTCGGTCAAGGCTGGAGCTTAGACATGGTACTATTCTCCTATCGCGACCTGGAGTTCGACCCTTTTGTTCTCGATAGCTCCTCCTCGAAGCTATGTTTTGATATTTCGAAGGAGGTCCCTTGGCTTTGTAACTCGCCTATCATTTCCATGAATGTAAGCTAATTAGCTGCCTCGGGTTTCCATCCGCCCTAAAGGCAGATGTTAATCCCATTTATCATCCCCTCGACGCCTCAAAAGAGACGTCCTCATGGTTGTATGGTAGTGGGTCCTAATGCTTCAATCTTATATAGCTTCGATGCAAAGTACCCACTTCTAACGGGGTATCTTGTGGGTAGAGGACTGTGCCATGTTGCTCGTAGGGCCCTTATGGCTACATGTATATCAGCTCTGTGCCTACTACTTGAGGACTTTTATAATGATTGGCATCAGGGCCTTGGCATCAAGGCCTTGGATTTCATTGCGTCAAGGCACTATGGGAGATATGGCATCATGGCTGAAAAAGGAGGGGTACCGAAATACAACCAACTTTTCGTTTGGGCTCGTGAGTCTTATGGTTTGAGTTTGGACGATCTCAAAATTCAATATCCAAACTCTAATAACTGGAGTTGTGATCTTAGGGATCAACTCAACAAAGTTGGGACTTTGGAGTAAACTCTACAGTTATTGAATAACGTACTACTTGGTGCTTTAATTATATAATCAGAGATATAATGCGGAAAGTAAAAGCACACAAGACACCAGATATTTTTTTAACGAGGAAACTGCCTTGCAGAAAAACATCGGGACCTCGTCCAAATTGAACACCGCCCAGTACAAACTGACTACAAACGCTAGCCTACTATAAGACTTCGGTCTGGGATGTAGCAGAGACCAACTCCAGCCCTCCAAGCGAATTGGCTACTGTCGCACTCCTTACGTCTCTAGATCCCCCACAGATTGTCACGCACTTGATTCCCCCAGCTGACGTCCTTTACAGGCCTAGAAGTTGCTTTGACCGATGTCAAAGGCTTGTGTCAGCAATACTGGCTTTGCAACCTAATTGTTGACGTATGGTCTAACTGTCCTCTATCAGTTTACCACACACAAGTTGACTTCCTTCGGATGATTAAATCCAGGTCATACGGAAATCTACTTCACAAATCAGGGCTGACAAGCAAACCGAGTAAGCTATGCCCAACTTGTCTCTACCTCAGTTATACATGAAGAATCACTTAAGAAACTTATATAACTGGAGCTAACTAGGTCTCACAACACCGAGTGCAGCAGTGCATTGCTACCTTTCAACCTTGTGTGTAACGTATCAGTTCTTGAATAACCGTATAACAGAAGAGACGGACTATAGAATAGACAAGAACGGGATTAGGTTACCAAGGTTACAGGTTAATCCGATTTCAACCAAATATGGTCTCAATCTCCTACCTGTGCTTCCCAACTCTCAAGATAAGTCTTTTATAGTCGTAGAGAGTTCCCAGAGGAGCTGCAACCTATAGAGGATGACTATACCACAACAAGCGTTCACCGAAGTGAAAAGAGTTTACGCTACCTTCCCTAAGGACCTTCATGTATGCTTGATGCTTGCGGTATTTGACCGTAGACACCTCTATTTATAGCATTCAATAAGATAGGTTGCTTTGGAATAAAGCAATCAATTACTTGTCCCACAAGTTATGGAAACCCTAAACTTGATAACCAAGTAATAGAGATTAATCTCAATTGGAATTCTTTTTATCATTATCTGCCAAGTGTTTTGTTAGCTCAAAAACACTTCAAGATAGAATCCAACAGACCAGAGATAATCTTATCTTATTAACTCATTGAGGATCGTTAGATGGACCACAAAAGATATGTGATATACAAGCCCACCTAAGAGATAAAGGAGTTTAGAGTTTGACCCAAGTGAAATTCTGAAGAATATCCATTAAATCTGACACCAGCAAAGTAACCAACATTGGGTTCGCGTCCTAGTTCGCGAAATGTCAGTCACTTTGGAACTCAGAAGAAATCCGAGTTTCTGGTTTGCGAACCGATTCGTGAACCGTGCGCCTGTCAGATTTCGTCAAATCTGGATTCCGCTGGATGTTCTGGGCTTACCAGGACTTAGACGTGTGTACGTCCTCAGCTGTAATCCATGGACTCTTTGCTCAAGAGTACTCATTTAGATTCATCCATATCCAACTAACGATTTGCAAGCAAACCATTGTAATGGACACATGGCACCGAATCTATCTCATTCATTCTTGTACTCACAGTATTTGTGGGAACAAACACTGGTCATGACACTAGGCCACGTTAGACAAGAATACGATCTCAATCTCTATTATCACTACTAAAGTAGTCGACTATATTTCGAAAGAATAGAGAAAGTAGAATAGAAGAATTTCCATAAAGTCATAACTCCTACTAACCTTTTGTCGATGAAGAATAATTGATGTCTTTTTTGTCTTTACAGTCTTCGTATTCAAGGTCTCTACTACTTTGTCTATATCCCAATTCTGAAATCTAAACTCTAGTAGGCTAAATCAAGAATTGAGTTTTGACACCTAAAACTGACAACTAGCTTGACATACCAACGCTAGTGGGTTTGACCGGACAATGTCCTAACAATCTCCCCCTTTGTCAATTTTAGTGACAAAACCAATTTACATATGGATTCAAATAATATACAATGAAGTACTAACCAGATGTATCTTGATTTCTTGAATTCTTCAACTTCTCCCTTGAGCCTTGATGTGTTCATTAAACTTTTGTTGATGAATCCGTAGTCAGCAGCTACAACATATCCAGCTGTAGATGGTGAAAAATGAGAGAGGGACAAGATTGTCAAAACACTCTCGAAACCATGCCTTATTGAAGGCAATCGCCTATTCAGGCTCATCTCTATAGCTCGGAGTGCAACCCATTCCATGAGCCAAATAAACTCTCTATGAGCTCTCTCTTATAACTCCGGTGGGGAGGGTAATATCATAGAGCAGTACTAATGATCTCACCAACATATTAAACCCATCGATCAGCTCAGAGCCAGACCTCGCTTGATGGTACACGGTGAAGAATCAACAGAGACGCATCCTCGTGGATTTCCTCTTAAACAGAGACGCATCCTCGTGGATTTCCTCTTAAATACGACTCAACACACGAGTCTTGGTGCAAACCTCGGAATATTGAAGCTCCAGGCCGGTCCGGAGCTCTCTGAGAAGCATACACCAGCCTAAACAGGCCTAAGCGGACTTAATCCCAAATTCAGGATGGTCTAGCATACCATGGATAAACACGCCATGACCTCAAGTGTGTTGTAGCATAAGCACTCACACCACGACTAAGGCACAGGCCGCCCCAAAGTCGACTTGGCCAGATGCCGAAGCCATAACGCCACATAGCATGGCTCGGCCGATATAGAGACACACCCTCTCATATTTCCTCTAGAAAAACGACTCAACACCTGAGTCTCCATTGAAAACCTCAGATGAACCACAGCTCTAGGACCGTCTAGAGTTCCCTGAGTAACATACAACACCTCAAATACACCTAAACAGGTTATAAGACCAAAATATGGTCCAATACGCCATATCTCAGAGACAGCATGGCTTATCATTATGTAAAACTTTTAATTAATTAATTAATTAAAGTTGTGTCAGCAAACATACATGTTACGGCGCCGGAAAGTTAACTTAATAACTTAAAGTACGCCAGAAAACGAGAAGTGGGACAGACGCCCAAATTACAATTTGGGCATGCTGACGTCATCATGACGTCAGCGGTTTTACATCTTCACAGCGCCACAAATTGTGGCGCCACACCCCTTTTGCGCTAAAAATGGCGATTTGAATTAAGGATGCTGACGTCATGATGACGTAATCTTAAACCCAAAAATGTAGCGCCAGCTAAAAGCTGGCGCAAACTTCTTACAGCGCCATTGGGCATTCCCTCTCTGGCGCCACACTTTGTGGCGCCACACATTCCCTCTCTCCACGGCCACGGTCTCCTCGGCCATGTGCCATGTCGCCACGACCGCGGTCTCTTGGACCATGGCGCCATGAATCATGGCGCCACTAATGAAACTCAACCTTGGCCCAAGGCCAAGGTGCTATGCTACGTCAAAACGTCACACGGGGGGATAACTTTAGGGGTATTGGTCTGGCGGTCTACGACAGTTGAAAGAAACTGATGGAGATAGTGGGCAGTTACGAGAAGATGGCACGAGTGGGCATGTTCCACACAACTCAGGCAGTTACGGAAACCAACGCATGTCCTCCACTCCTCCACTCTTCCACGACGTCCACCTTCTCTGTCGAGAGATCAGGGTGAGTTCAAACTATAAATAGAGGCTTCCTCTACTTTCCAAGGCAGAACAACTAGAACACCGAGAACATCCAGAAAACACACAGAGCCTCAGAGAAAACACCTGAGAATCTAAACTCGTTCTAGCCCTTGGAGATTTCCAGTCGACTTCACGACGGGAATCTTGAACTCTTACACCCAAAAACTCATCTTCAACCTGATCTCAAGTTTCTTCGCTGTTTCCCTCCCTAGACCAACCTCTATCCTCTCTGTGACCGAAGCAAGGTGGGAACGGCCATCCTTGGTTTAGGCTTGCCTTGTTCGACTTTGATCTCCGAGCACTACGAAAGTACCCAGAGACGGTACATTGTTTTTGCAGGTAAAAACACCAGCTCAAACAACCATAAAGGTACGCTTAAGCTTACGTGGGTTAGTATGCTCATCCCACATGTTGTTTGTGCGTAAGAGTAAGAATCTGAGCAAACTTTAAAGTTGGTGTATCAAAACTTTTAAAGTGATTCTACTCATTCTTGATACGAAGCTTCTTCTCAGCTTTAATCAATGTTGTACGGCTCGGCCGATCCAGCCGAGTTACTCGGCCATAACTCGGGTATTGGTCATTGGCCGATACGATTACCCTGACTCGGTCCAAAACGAGTTTTTATGGTTACTCGCCGAGTTTAGTTAACTCGGGCCGATCCGATCCCGAGTAAATCGTTAGAAAAGAGAAATAAAGGTGGAAGAAAATCTTTAGAAAAGACATAAACAGATAAACTCCAATCGGATTCCTTCGTTCAAACAAATTCTAAGTGAAGTTGTTATCATCCCTGTTTATCAAACCTTTAGATCCAGACCCCTTTTTCTTAATCAGGATCAAGGAGAGTGTAGACTGCAGATTCCACCCAAATTCAAACCCTTCAGTTCAATCAAGTTGCCCCTAAAAAAAATCCGACTAACTTTGTTCATCTTTCCAAACCTTAAATCAAGTTGGCCTTTTATGCAATCAACCTTAGCAGCTAACGGAGAGAATTTAGAAGAAGATCTGATTAGGAGAGGAGTAACATGAAAAATCTCGATGATGAAGACAGGGGAAACATAAAAGGTAAGTAAGTGGAGGTGGACCAGCTGGTGGGCCTATGGGAAAAATAAATATCTAACTCTTTTCTTATATTCTGTTATCATGTTTCAAGGAGTATAGAAGTAAATATGTGAGAGGTTTTCCACCATCGGATATAGAATTTTGAAAACAGTTCATAATTGGGGATCGCCGAGTTACTCGGCTTGACTCGCTCAGAATCGGGGATCAGACCCCTACCGATCCAGGGCCGATCCCCGAGACGTACAACATTGGCTTTAATTACTCCCCCTTACTTGATACTTTGTGTAAAGCACAACAAGTAAGCACATGATGTTCTCCCCCTATGATTATGCACCTTAATGCACCACAAGAACAAGAACCATATGTATTCTCCCCCTATTTGTCACAAAAATATGACAAAGTAGTTTGAGACTAGGGTTTCATACACCTATGATAACAAGCTAAGTACTCGCATATCAAGTGTAAATACTTATGTAATCTGAACAACAAGATTCCTGAGTTCTCACCCTATGGAGAAATATAGATACACTTTCTCCCAATATTCCACATCCACGCTCCCCAAAAAGATTTGTTATTAAGCGCAAGTTCAAGATAAGAACTCTCCCCCATGTGGTGTTATTCATTAAAGAACAACTGACAAAGACTAACATGGACAAGAACAATTTAATGTTATCCAGTTTTGCTTTGTTAATAATCTCTTTTCCTTAGCCAATTTTTCGGAAAAAGAGTTTATGATTTCGAGTTTGGAAAACTTCTAGAAATCATACAACCAAAAGTTTCTTAATCGTGAGAAAAAGCTTAACTTTTACGACGTTAATGCTTCCTTTGACATGTGAGTCTCTCCTGAGATTTATGAGACCATGTTTATAATTGGATGAACCAAAGTGTAACATGAAATCTCTTGTGAATTTTCCTGTATACTTGAACGGTTGATAAATAAAGCATGAGCAACAATGCTGAATTTAAACTTCAAGCAACAAAACATCAAGGAGTATTAAAGTTAATACAAACGATGTTCAAACGGAAATAGTTCACACAACACAAAGCAAGGTTTAACAAAAGCATAAAGAAATGATAAATCACTCCATATCCTCGTCGTCTGATGGAAAGTCATATTCATCGACTTTTCTTTGAAGTTCTTCAGCACTCTCAGGGTGGAGTGACTTGGCTAATTCCACGACATCTTCGAGACCCATACATTTGTACCGGAGTTGCTTAATCTTTTGTCGGAGTTGTGTGATGAGGGGATCTTCAGGAGCCATGGCTCTACTGTTATGTCGCATCAATCTCTCAAAAGACACTTTGGTGAAGATGCCTGGACTTTCTCCTTTTGATCCGATAGGAGCAATGCCTCTTTCTCGACACAATTTAGAGATGAGACAAGGAAAGCCATAACTTATGTTCTTACTTTGTGATATCTTGATCATCTGTCTGATGATAAGACCAGGAATATCAATTGCTTTGTCACCCCGAACCAGATGATAAACAAGTTCCACCATATCCCTACTCCACTTGTATCTATTAAGAAACAAATGAATAAGGTTCTGAGAAGCAAGGATCCCAAATGCCTTCAGATGAAGTGGAATTCCTTTGATACTTACTTTTCCATCTAGCCATCCAGGATTGTAATCCAGAATACCTTTGATGAGAGTGTCATCGGATGGCGTTTCCCTTGCAGGTTGTGGAAGTATAAAGTTACACAGAGTACTTTGAGTAGCTCTCATTACCATTTCTCGAGTCACAAGAAACGATTGATTTGCTACTATTGTCTTGAAGGTGCAGTCTTTCACATTAGGATCATGTATGTTGACATAAAACATTTTAGTCAACATTGGAAAGTTTTCACCTATTCCGTCGTAAACATTCCCCCAAACAATAGGATTCATGAATTCAGTAAGATTTTCATCACCTATATTTGGGTCTAATTTTCTTTCAAGGATGATATGACGATCCTCATGGAACTTATCTCTGCTCTTCCTGTTATAGAAGATCCATCCAGAGGCATCCATGACCGGTTCGTGAACCGGTTCAGGAACAAATTCATCAAATTCATCACTTGAACTGCTGGAATTGTTCACACCTTCTCCAACATCAATCACTCTGCTAGAAGAACCCTGATTTCTAGCACTTCTTCTAAACATGCTTTTAGAAAAGTGAATAGTATTGAAAACACTTACTTGATGATTTCTCCCAAGACACAAGGAGTTTGAAGAAGAAACTTGTAACCCCTTTGATAATTTTTCAACCCGATCGTTTTGATGTCAAAAGGAGCAAAAACGGTCCGCGAACCTGGAAGATCTTCAACAACAGCAAGGAGTAGCCATTAGAGTTCCTCTAGAACCTTAAAAGATATAAGGTGAAGAGGAGAACTCGAGAAGACCTTATCCAGAAATATCCGGGTCCGGGCGGTTCGGGAACTGGGTCATGGGTTCTGGATAACCCAGATGAAGCGGATTAGTCCTGTGGGCAGCTTCTGAGCCGGTTTTTTAGGGGTTCCTAGGCTTTACATGTGCGGAACACATGTGTCTTGATCAAAGAAGGTCTTTGACTACTTCCTAGGACAATTTTTTAGGACATTTTTCTTTTCATACCACAGTCTAATGGAGCAAGGCTCAACATTTAGAGTTAGCGTGTGAGAAATTATTCCAATGATGTCTTTATATCAAGCTTAGACGGAATAGACTTGATATTTAGACATAAAACACTTTCACGTCCCCAAGAAAGAATTTCTTTCCACTTTCTAATTGAAACTGAGGGATTTTGGAATTTATTATTAATTCTTTCTATTCCAAAATCGAAAGTATTTATCTCAGATGTTAATAACTTAATATATTTTTCTCTGAGAAGGGTTTATGAAAGAATTTATAACCCTTGTGCTTTGCCCTTGGAAACTGTGAATAGTTCTGCACAACATGACAGTTTTTGGCAAAGGGTATGGATCTGTTTTCCTGCTTAACAAAATGTGTAACATCTTGTTTGTGGGGACAGGATTCTACAGATAATTCCTTCTCTTGAGTCACATCAATGTGTAGAACACACATTTGATCATGAATTGTTACATTGATAATGACCTGATCTTGACGTTTTTCATAAAAAGACGCTTCAGTCTCTCTAATAAGTCGATTAATATCAATTTCAACACATGCATTTTCCTCTATGACCTTGTTAAGTCGATTCAGAGACTCTTCTTCTTTCCTAAGATATGTCTCTAAGTCATGAGAGATATTATCAATCTGTTTTTCAAGATCGATGAAGCCTTGAACAGACTTAATACCTCTGGGAGGAATGCTAAGGATTTCTCTAGCTGATGTGAAGAGACCTGGCAGTGGATCATCCGCATCATCATCTTCAGCTTCTGTTAATACGTTACAAGCGTTTGAGCTTTGAACCATAACTTACAAGCCTAGATAAACACAGACAGTTACGTCTTTAATGTGTTCACCTGCTCTGATACCAATTGAAAAGGAGGGGTACCGAAATACAACCAATTTTTCGTTTGGGCTCGTGAGTCTTATGGTTTGAGTTTGGACGATCTCAAAAATCAATATCCAAATTCTAATAACTGGAGTTGTGATCTTGGGGATCAACTCAACAAAGTTGGGACTTTAGGGTAAACTCTACAGTTATTGAATAACGTACTACTTGGTGCTTTAATTATATAATCAGAGATATAATGCGGAAAGTAAAAGCACACAAGACACCAGAGATTTTTTTAATGAGGAAACTGCCTTGTAGAAAAACCTCGGGACCTCGTCCAGATTGAACACCGCCCAGTACAAACTGACTACAAACGCTAGCCTACTATAAGACTTCGGCCTGGGATGTAGCAGAGACCAACTCCAGCCTTCCAAGCGAATTGGCTACTGTCACACTCCTTACGTCTCTAGATCACCCACAGATCGTCACGCACTTGATTCCCCCAGCTGACGTCCTTTACAGGCCTAGGAGTTGCTTTGACCGACGTCAAAGGCTTGTGTCAGCAATACTGGCTTTACAACCTAATTGTTGACGTATGGTCTAACTGTCCTCTATCAGTTTACCACACACAAGTTGACTTCCTTCGGATGATTAAATCCAGGTCATACGGAAATCTACTTCACAAATCAGGGCTGACAAGCAAACCGAGTAAGCCATGCCCAACTTGTCTCTACCTCAGTTATCCACGAAGAATCACTTAAGAAACTTGTATAACTGGAGCTAACTAGGTCTTACAACACTGAGTGCAGCCGTGCGTTGCCACCTTTCAACCTTGTGTGTAACGTATCAGTTATTGAATAGACGTATAACAGAAGAGACGGACTATGGAATAGACAAGAACGTGATCAGGTTACCAAGGTTACAAGTTAATCCGATTTCAACCAAATATTGTCTCAATCTCCTACATGTGCTTCCCAACTCTTAAGAGAAGTCTTTTATAGTCGTAGGGAGTTCCCAGAGGAGCTGCAACCTATAGAGGATGACTATACCACAACAAGCGTTCACCGAAGTGAAAAGAGTTTACGCTACCTTCCCTAAGGACCTTCACGTATGCTTGATGCTTGCGGTATTCGTCCGTAGACACCTCTATTTATAGCATTAAATAAGATAGGTTGCATTGGAATAAAGCAATCAATTACTTGTCCCACAAGTTAAGGAAACCCTAAACTTGATAACCAAGTAATAGAGATTAATCTCAATTGGAATTCTTTTTATCATTATCTGCCAAGTGTTTTGTTAGCTCAAAAACACTTCAAGATAGAATCTAACAGACCAGAGATAATCTTATCTTATTGACTCATTGAGGATCGTTAGATGGACCACAAAAGATATTTATGTGATATACAAGTCCACCTAAGAGATAAAGGAGTTTAGAGTTTGACCCAAGTGAAATTTTGAAAGAATATCCACTAAATCCGACACCAGCAAAGTAACCAACATTGGGTTCGCGTCCTAGTTCGCGAAATGTTCAGTCACTTTGGAAATCAGAAGAAATCTGAGTTTCTGGTTTGCGAACCGGTTCGTGAACCGTGCGCCTGTCAAATTTTGTCAAATCTGGATTTCGCTGGAAGTTCTGGGCTTACCAGGACTTAGACGTGTGTACGTCCTCAGCTGTAATCCATGGACTCTTTGCTCAAGAGTACTCCTTTAGATTCATCCATATCCAACTAACGATTTGCAAGCAAACCATTGTAATGGACACATGGCACCGAATCTATCTCATTCATTCTTGTACTCACAGTATTTGTGGGAACAAACACTGGTCATGACACAAGGCCACGTTAGACAAGAATATGATCTCAATCGCTATTATCACTACTAAAGTAGTTGACTATATTTCGAAAGAATAGAGAAAATAGAATATAAGAATTTCCATAAAGTCATAACTCCTACTAACCTTTTGTCGATGAAGAATAATTGATGTCTTCTTTGTCTTCACAGTCTTCGTCTTCAAGGTCTCTACTACTTTGTCTATATCCCTATTCCGAAATCTAAACTCTAGTAGGCTAAATCAAGAATTGAGTTTTGACACCTAAAACTGACAACTAGCTTGACATACCAACGCTAGTGGGTTTGACCGGACAATGTCCTAACAATGGCCTTAGGAGATATGCCTAATCTGGTAGGGTCTGGAATTTGAGTCGAGAGAACCTTGTTGTGCCTATTCGAGTAGGATCTGGAGTTTGAGCCGAGATATAGTATGTCGAAGAGGAAAATAATTCTTCATTCGAAGACTGATAATGAGGTACATTATTTTTATGAATAATACTTTCGTATATATTTCGCATTCCATGTATTTCCAAGCCCCATTCCGTATTTTTCATCGATCAACTTGTATGCACCTTTCCCTGCTACTTGTTGTACTCTGAAAGGTCCCTCCCATATTGGTTCTAGTTTTCCTGCATTTCCCTTTTAGTAAGGTGAGATTTCTCGTAACACCAACCATCAGCACTTAAAAATTCTTTTGCATTATCCGAGACTATCTCGGCAGGGACTCCGAATCGACAAAATATATTTTCCCAAAAGAAGGTGAACACATCTCGGCTTGTGTGATTCTTTAGAGCTTTAGCTTCGATCCATTTCGAGAAGTAATCAGTTGCCACGATAATGTATTTTCTTTGTCCTGTTCCAGGAATGAATGGTCCCACGATGTCGACCCCCCACTTGGCGAAAGGCCACGGACTTAACATGGAGTTTAGATTTGTTGCTGGTGCGTGAATTCTCTTGGCAAATCTTTGACAAGGGTCACACATTCGAGATATGTATTTTGCGTCGGCATGCATGTAGGGCCAGTAATACCCTTGGGATTTGGTTCTCTGAGCTAGGGCTCTTGCTCCACTATGAGTTCTTGCCTCACCGCTATGTAGTTCTGTCATTAGTGCGACACCATCTATCCGATGAACACATTGTAATAGTGGACCCAAGAATGACTGTCGGTATAGCACTCCATCGAGGATTCTGTAATTTGCTGACCTGCTTATTATTTTATGTGCTTCGAGTGTGTTGCTTGGTAATTCCTTGGTCTTCGGATATTTTCTTATTGGTACCCTCCAGTCTCCGACTTCGTCTTGGATAGCCATTACGAGTTCCTCCCTTATGTCCTCGATAGATGATTTCTTTTCTCTTCCGATGTCGATAGAGATGACACTTGGGTCTGTCATTTTTGAGGCAATAAATGCCAAAGCGTCCGCATGCCTATTATCCTTCCTGTATATGTGTAGAATTTTTAGATGTGGAATCTTTGCCATTAATTTCGTTGCCAATTTCTTGTATTTTAATAATGAAACATTTGACTGGTAACTGCCATCGAGCTGTCTAACTACGAGCTGAGAGTCTATTGTTATCCTTGCCTCTTGGATTTCCATTTCTATCATATGTTTTAAAGTGTGAATCATTGCTTCGTATTCTATCTCGTTATTTGTTTCCTCGAATTCCAATCGGAGTGCATATATTGTTCGTCTTCCTTCTGGCAAAGTGAAGACTATTCCAACTCCTCGACCATCACCATTTACTGATCCGTCAATAAATACTTCCCAATATCGAGTGTGACATTGCTCTAGGAGGTCTAACGGTCCATCTTCTTCCTCAATTCCCAGCATTGGCTCTTCTTCGTAATCTTCTTCGATAAGAAATTCAGCTAAAAAGTCAGCTGTGATTTGTGATTTTAATGTCGTTCGAATTTCGTAGACCACGTCATATTGGCCTATTTGAGCATTCCACTTTGCAATTCTTCCAGCTGCCTGAATGTTTTTAAGTACAGATTCATTTGGTGTTTTAGTTAGTACGATGATTTTATATATAAGCCTGGAAGTATGTTCTAAGCTTTTGGGTTGCTACCACCAATGCGAGTATGAATTGCTCCAACTTGGTGTAGTTTTTCTCGGCCGGAAAGAGTGTCATGCTGGTGTAGTATACCGTCTTTTCTTCTTCTCTAGTGGTTATGAGCATTGCACTGATATCGTCCGAGTTGGCAGCTATGTAGAGTCTCAAGTCTTCATATTTTTCTGGGCGTTGTAGAGCTAGCTAACTTGCTAGGTAATTTTTGATTCCTTGAAATGCGGCTTCCCTCTCATCTGTCCATACGAATTTTTCCCCTTTTTTTCAGAATGCTAAAGAAATTTTTACATCTTTCCGAGGATCGAGCAATGAATCTGCTAAGGGCAGCTAACCTTCTGTTTAATGCTTGTACATCTTTTATCGTTGTTGGTGATGGCATTTCTCGGATTGCTTGCACCTTCAATGGGTCTGCTTCGATACCAGTTTTCGTAACGACATAACCTAAGAACTTTCCCGAGGTAACTCCAAAGATGCATTTTGCTGGATTGATTTTCATATTGATTTGACGCATCTTTCCAGTATTTCTCGTAAATCTCCCACGTGAGTTTCTTCTTTCTTGTTTTTTATTAGCATATCATCCACGTAAGATTGTACAGTCTTCTTCAGCCAAGGACAAAATGTATTCTCCATTGCTTTCTGGTACGTAGCACCAGCGTTCTTTAATCCGAACGGCATTCTAGTGTAACAGAATAGCCCGTTGGAAGTTATGAATGTTGTGTGTTTTTGATCTTCTTCTGCTAGAGGGATTTGATTATATCCAGAGTAGCCATCCATGAAGCTTAGCAACTCATGGCCTGATGTTGCGTCCACCATCTGATCTATGCTTGGAAGTGGGTATGGGTCCTTGGGACATGCTTTGTTCAAATTTCTTAAATACTCCTTTGTTTTTCTTCGGAACTATAACCATATTCGAGATCCAGTCCGCATATTGGATTTTCTTGATAATTCATGTCGCAATCATCTTATTGAGCTCGGATTCCACTGCTTCCTGATATACGTCTGCAAGCTTCCTTGGCCTCTGCTTGAATGGTCGTACCTAGGGGTTTATGTCCAAATGGTGACATGCTAAGCTTGGGTCAATTCCTGGCATATCCCTCTTCCTCCAAGCAAATACATCTGCATATTCTTTTAGTAAGCTTTCCAACTCCGCACGCTGTTCCTCTCCCATTAATGTTCTAATTTTCACGATTTTTGGCTCATCTGTGGTTCCAATGTGTACGTCCTCGTTAGGCTCTATTGGTGTAAAGTTTGGTGTTTCCTCGTTCATTAGGCTGGGATCCTTCAAAGCTGCTTTTGTGATTGCCTCGCCGTCTCTCTTGATTATTTGGTTAATTTCTTTTTCGATCATTTCCACTTTTTTATGCCTTCGTCGCTCCCTTCGATTACGCCTCATATACCTTCGTTGCTCGATATCCTTCTCGTGACATGTCTGCGACTCCGTGATTTCACCATAGATTTCGCCTGAGCCCCAGGGAGTTGGGAATCTGAGTTTTTGATGCATTGTCGAGGCCACCCCCAAGATTTCGTGCAGCCATGGTCGTCCCAATATAGCGTTATATGGTGACTCGATGTCCAGAACAAAAAATGTGGTTTGCAATGTCATTGATCCGATATAGATTGGTAAAGATACGTCTCCTTTAGGCTTCGAAACTCTGCCATTGAATCCATAGATTGTGTAGTCAGATGCTATCATCGAGGTATTTTTGAAGAATTGCCTGTAAGCCACTCCGAAGAGAACATCGACAGAACTCCCTGGATCAATCAATATTTTTGATAGTGACTCGCCGTTTACGATTGCAGTTACCATCAAAGGAGTGTTGCTCGAACTGTCTTCGGGAAGATCGTCTGCCGAGAAAAATACCGGTTTCCAACTGCCAGGGTTCGAATTTCCTTGCCTCATCAACTATCATTATTTCTTTTCCATCTTTTTCTCTTTTGTGATTTCTTCCCGTTATGTTACTTTGCGAGTTGATGCTTTTTCTCGAATGTATCACCGAGTTGCAATAGATAGGGTGTAGCGTGACTCCAGCTAGTGATCCATTTTGATAAGTTTCCTCGACGTCTTATGCTTGTGAAATCGACCCTACAAGATGTAGCCGACAAGTGAGGTCCACAGTTATTTTCGTGCTCTAATGGTCTGACATGTACGATACGACTAACTCCGCTATAAGTTTTCCTTGTTTCATGCACTCCAATTTGGTTTCTGACCTAAAGATCCTTTTATGACTATTCCATTTAACCGTTTTGGTTTGTCCAGATCTGCCTTCCAAATATGGAGGTTCTGGAAATCCTGCCCTGACTTTTCTCGGAATGGATGCCGGTAGATCTGAAAGTTATAAAACTACTTTCCCGATATATATTTGGTAGAAAAAGCCCTAAAATAACCCTAACCTAATTTCTACAGCATTGATCCTATATGAGATGTTAAGGGTATGTTTTGCTGGAAAAATAACAGATTCTGAATTGAAAACCCATTTTCCTCGAGATTTTATCAAAATTCTTTTGCACTTCTTTTGTGAAATCTTTATCGGAGAAAAAACTTTTTTCTCTTGATTAGATCTATGTGTTTCAAAGCTTAGATTCCTTGAAGAAACATTGATCTTATCATGTTGATGATTTGCTCAAATCCTTGAGCATACTAAAGCTTAAGATCTTTAGACACCCAAGGTGGTGGAGCTTATGAAAAGTATAGAATGGTGAAATGGAAGAAAATCTTCAAAACCCTAAAAAAAATCCTGAAAAATTTGAAAACCACAAAAAAACACAGGCAAACCTAAGTTGTTTGAATCAGTCCCTGTTTCTAGCGCCCAACTTTGTTGGTATAAAATCTGCATAGAGACTTTTTACCTAACAACCATAAGATACACACGTTCATACGACGATTTAAGATGCACAACTTGTAATAAAAGTAATTCCGAAGTTCTTATAAACAGTTTCGAGAATATTTCACATTTGTAATGGCTAAATGAAGATCAAAGTATTATTCAAACTAGTGTCTCAATGACTACAAAATACATGGAAGTTGTGCTTAGAGACCCGAGGAGATACTAACCTAATCCCACTCGCACGCCTCAAGATTACACAAAAATTTCCAACCCTTACAATGGAGTCCGAGCTCGCCTTATATTGGTTGAGCCGAATAGTGGATTACAACTAATAAAACAAGATATACAATTGTGGGGGTGTCAGAGGTTGTTGAGTGAGTCGGTGGCCTTCGAAATGCCTTCGAAGATCTCTTGCTACCCTTGTAGTTCTGTCTTCGAAACCGCTAGTAAGGGATTACGATCTTTAGGTGTCGAGCTTTCTTTCTTCGGTATCTTCCTGACTATTTCCCTCTTGGTGCACATCTTCCCAAATATTTGACTAAGACAACTCACTGTGTACGGGATCCTCCTAGGTTCAATTCCCTACTTCGTTGCTCATCCCTCGTTATCCTACTCCTTCTTCCTAATCCTGACACGTGTTCAGATGGCATTTCACCCTCTACAAACAGAGTTTTTCCTGGAGTAAAACTCTTGTGTGCCTCTTGTATGCATATCTATTTGCGCACTTGTACTGATGTAGGGTCTCTGCCTTCTAAGTAGGCCAAGGACAACTCTTCTACTCCATCAACAAGTTTACCATATGCAAAGTGTACACCATACTTGGGATTCACATAACGAGCATGAAATTCAAAAATAAATACTTTAAAATTTAACGAGATAAAATTCTCAAGATATCTCATTCCCGACCGAAACAGAAATTTACTACTTAATCCGACTACTGGATATAACTAATTTGATGCAGCGCCTATATTTCTAGGCTCATCATAGATTCATAGTCGCCGTTATTTAACCAGTTTAGGAGACTCGTCATAATTACCCACTGACTGAGATATAGTGTTGCTAACTTGATAAAAGGCAAATTAAGAAACACCGGTGTTGACGCACCATCAATATATTATTGGTACATAAAGCTAGTCATGATGCCACGACAAGCAAATTGGAAAAGATTATAATGAGAAAACAATCAATAATGCAACAATCCTATCATCAAGTCAAGAGCCACCTCTCTGACCAGATGACGACTTTAAGGTTAGATTCTGAAATTTTATTCCGCTATGGAATCTCATTTCTCTGTAAATCTCCATAAAATGGTCGAAACGTTATTTAATCAATGGTGTAGATCTTAGGGGAATGGTCAACCCTGACTCCCACCATCATCCTACTACACTCCTCAGTCCTCTTCCAACGAAACAAAATCACTAAAGAGAAGCACTACACCATAAATTAGTGCCATCGTTGGCCCATCAGAGAGGTCAAAGATTTGAAACTGTTAACATCCAGAAAAATGCAGAATAAATATAAGTTGGTAGGATATGATTGTTACGCACTATGGTAGGTATAATAATCAGGCTAATTACAATGCTTAATCATTCTTATACTATCAAAGATTAACAAAAGTGTCTATGCTTATTTTAAAACAAAACCAAATTTCTCATTGATGCAACTTTAACCAACCCCATTCAGCCATTTCTTCTACCTAACTATCCCAGAGGCTAACTTATGGTCATGGTCATATGTGAACCTATCAACGTATAGTAGAATCCAATCGTGATTGTAACCCAACGAAGAAAAACGGTACACTCTTGGATCAGACGAATTCCTACATGCTTACTCTTATTCATTGAAGCAGCCCTAGCTTCCACAAGCTAAAAGGAGAGATAGTCAATCAATTGTTTCAAGTTTTCTTTTCTTCACTTGAACTAAAATATGATAAACTTGGTTTGGTTGGCCATTTGTCACTGCAATTTGTTGGAACAAACCAATTAGGAAGGGTCTTAAATAAAATCTTCTATTCAAAATACTTAACCCAAGACTAAAAGTATGGTCTAAAATCTAGACAAAAGTTTCGGACACATAACTTTTTTTCATGGGGCCCACATCCATCTGATCTGCGATCATCTGCTTTTGATCATATGTTAATCCTCCTATGATAGTGAGGAAGGCTAACTAGTGTCCTGATTATAGACAGCTGCTTCTCGTCCCGCGCCTAGAGCATCGTTTGAATAATATTTACAGCATATTCAGACAACTCATTACATGGTAGGTATTTTCATGTACCTCCCTGGATTTGGTCTCCTTTTGCATGATCACATTGATTTGGTCATCTTTGTTTATTGTGTTTAATCAATGATTCATTGTGACATTTTCCTTGCACCAGACATGCTAGAGATTTGTAACTGTATGCTTAGCAGAGAACGTTTGTATTCCGAGCTCATCGCATTCTTAAAGCAAGTTTTATCCCCATTTATTGTTTCTACGGTACTTAAACCATATCCCACAAGTGAAGTGCAGATCATTCAAGAAAAGAGGGTCATTTAGAGATGCACTAACCAAAATTACGTTTCCAACATGTTTCAACCCTGATTCGTATAAACGGAATCTAATATGATACTCATGGATCATGGGAGAGTGTGGAGTACAAAAATTTCTGGGAAAATGCCCTAAGACTAAGTCTAATGGCACTTCCAGATCTACCAAAAGCGTCGCCTAAAGGGTAAATTCAACTTCTCTTTCTACGATTTTCGTAGAAGTGGATGTTGAATTCTACTTGGGCGCTCAATGATGTAGCGCCCAAAAAGTGAACTCGCGCTCAATGATATAGCGCCCAAATGAATATTTTCACTAGATCTGATGGCTAATAACATATGTTCCAGATCTGATGGCTGAAATTATCCGGCAAAAAGTAAACTCGCGCTCAATGATAATGCGTTGAAGGAATATTCCGCGAATATTCTTTCTCGCGCTCAATGAGTGAGCGCCCAAGTAGAATTTCCATTAAACTTGGTTTTCTACTTTTTGATGTGTCATTCAACATTGAAGTAGATGTTGAAGTGCCATTAGACTAAGCCTAATAAAAACACCTTAATAACATCTGTAAAACCTGACAAGAAAGAAAGATAGGAATCTTTGGGATTGTTTAATCATAAATCGTGAACTCCAATGTTGGGAGATCGAATTTAACGCATTACTGTGTGAGTTTGAAGGGTTGTTAGTTGTTGCCAACAACCACAAGCTTCCATTTAATAGTCCTCTTTACACCCCTTCCTGCACATGTGTGCCGCTTATGGCATATGCTGAGATCATGCCCTCTACTGCCCCTTGGTGTAAGGCTTAGTCTTATGGTGCTAGATTGAGCTACTATTTCCAGCAAAAGCGTAGTCTATTCCTCCACTACTGCTTTTCTCTCCTATCGGATGCTAGTAGTTGAAGTAGTAGCAAGATTGAAGCGTTGAATGGTTCAGTGCTCAAAAAGTGAAGAAAAAAAAACGATGAATGATTCAACGATAAAGAATATTCTGCAGAATCTTATTAAATCTAATAATAATGGTTCAACGTTTTGTCATCCAATCTTTCCAAATCATAAGAACCCCTCTAGGCTACTATCTGACGTGGATGTCCAATCTAGTATACTAGATTGACACCATAAGACTAAGCCTAAGTGTGATATACAATGGTAAGAGTGTTAACTGAGTATACCAGTTAAACCTTGACGAACTGCTACTCGGAGCAAATTTTGTGACAATGACGGAAAAAAAAAAGTAATAAAATAGGAGGTCATTCTGTAGTGTTTTTAAGTTAAGTTTATGGTGTTCCAATTTAGCATCGCGTCAGCTAGAAGAACCCTCCAAGTCCAGTAGTAATTCCAATATAGAATTATATGCGTTGAATGAAATAGCGATTTGGCGTTGAATGAAATAACGCACAAAAATTTGGACCGTTGGATGGATGAAATAGGTTAGGAATATTCTCTCTGCGCTATTTGGTCCCACGATTTTTTTTTTTTTTGCGCTAAATGAAACAACGTATAAATCTCACTTCTAGTTACGACTCTAGATATATCTAGAGAGAGAAATAGAAGAAAGAGAATAGGCCACGCTTTTGTCTAAATTGGAAGACCAATCTAGCACCTAGCCTTATGCTTCCGGATCACTGAAAATCCTTTGAAGATTTTTTTCGGAGTTAGTTGTATAGAAAAACGAAGGAAGAGCTTATATGAGTTTTTTTTTTTTTTTTTTGCTAGAGCATTTTTGAACTGGCAGAGTTCAAGTCGTTGAATTAGCTAATCGAATGGGGTGGTGATTTTTCGATGGAAATTCAGTTGTTGTCTTGGGAATGAAAAACTCCACTAGATATAACCATCGTGGATTAGTTCGTCGAACGACTTGAACTCTGCGAGTTCAAAAAAAAAAAAATGCCACTCATATGGGAGCTTAGGAAGGGGTTTTACATTTGCTGCAATGGTGAATCCTACACGAAAGGATGTCTTTCTGTACAGAAGTGCTAAAGGCACATGTAAGGTCCCACTCGAGAAAAAGGAACCAAAGTACTGTAAAGCAATTAAGAAAGCCGCAACTAAGCTTCTTGTGGTCCATTGCCATATAGATAGTAGATTGAAGACTCCAAGCCGGGGTTGGGGCTATCTTTATTATGGAAGGTGGAACTACATTTTGATTGTTGAAAATCGGTTATATATCATGATGTGAGACTGAGACCGAGACTGAGAGTGAGACCTCATCATTTGATTCTCACCGTTGCTGCAAAAGAAGAAGACTTCTGGGGTTTAATTTGCCCTTAGAACATCCCCAATAGTGGGTGCTAAAAATCCTATGTGGAGGTCCAATATAAAGTTTTAACCTTGAAATTAGTTATATGAATATAACTAATTGACAAAATAAATTGATTTTCTCGTTTCTTATTGGTTCATTTTTATTCTCAAACAATAATTTAAATATAAAATTAGTTAAATTGATGACACGGAAGTCTTACCGAAAGTCTAAATAAGACATTCTCTAAGACCTTTTGTTTGTCTATGTTATCACCCTAATTTATAAGACCCACTACTGGAGATTGATTTTTGTTAAATGAAGGTCTTATATTCTATGTGTCACAAAAAAAATAAAACATCCACCTACTGTTGGAGATGCTCTCAGCTACATTGAGACAGTCAAATCATATAGTGTGTGTGTACGTGGAAGCAAACGAAAGATCTAACCAATTGTCAATCAAATAGGTTGAGCAATAATGTGTGTGGGACTTGAAAATGTAAACCCCATGAGCCATCTCATAGGTTGTCTTGGTTCTACAGTTCGATACATCAAAAAATTCAAAAGTTGTAAAACATGACAACATTTTTTTTTTTTTTTTTTTTGGTAAACAAGGTACCTTTCATTAATGGAAATTCAAGGATACAATGAGTTTAAGATCCAAATAAGAGAATATAAAAGAACACACCGTAAAAGTACAATCCCGAGAAATCCGACAAGAGAAAGAGAAGGATTACCGGAGGTAGACAAATACAAGTATGAATAAGATCCGATTAAATCGGTAGAAGAATGGTTTTTCATGGAATTATAATCCAGCCATTTGAATTGTTTTTCTTCTTGGAAAAGAGATGCTCCCAAAATAGGAGTAATTTGCTCAAATCTCTTAAAACCTATGACATAACTTCCATCGTCAGAAACACCGTTGATGAAGATTCCGGCGCCGGATAATTCATAGATGAAGATTCCGGTGAAAATTCCGTCGTCGGAGACAACAAAGATGAAGATTCCGTCATTGGAGCATATCACAAGCGATCTTGAAAACCAAATAACCCAAAAACGACCATTAAAGCCTAGATAAACCTCTTGAAAAGATTAGATAAAACCACCGAAACGGTGTAGATAATTCACCAAAAGATGAGTAGAAAACATCAAAAACTAAACTAAAACACTAAAGAAACTAGAAAAACAGTAAAGGGAAAGAAGATCTGCTCAGATCAGGCCTCAAAACGGACCAGATCTGAGCAGTTGATGATTGCCGGTGAAGAAGTTTTTTCTTTGGAAAAAGGGCTGCTAGAGGAGAGAGAGCCATAAGAAGAAGAACGATGAATAAAAAAAAACATGACAACTAAAGAAGAAAAAAATCAAAAGCAGCTGAAAAGTAGAGCAATGTTGAAAATTTGAAAGCTTCGTATCACATGTGGGGCACGTGAACATTAATACAAGAGTACACGACCCCAAAAAGGCAAAGGATTTGGATTTCACTCGTTATCACCTTTTTTGCAATGTGACATCATTTTGAGCTTAGTTTGCAATTAGCGAATGATACCAAAACATAATGCATTTTAGTTACATGGACACATGGTGGGCGGAAATACGAATTATGCATAGTACTGGTAGCAACATGGCTATATATGCCACGAAAGAAGCACACTCTTGAGCGAGAACATACTTATTTATGTGACTTAATTATGCTTAACCATCTTCTATGTTGAGACCGCTAGTTTGTTTGGCAACCAGAAGCATTGTTCTGATCCCTAAAAATAGAAGCAAATATAATTAGTTTGGGAGTGGGATTGTGAATTTTCTGGTTCATTTTTGATTTTGTAATTTTCTTTGTTTCGTTACTTTATAAGTTTCTATTTCTTAAAATTAATAAAAATTCATTTGATTGAGCAGGAAAACAAACAATTTGTTTTATAATAAGTTAAGTTTTTCGCTTTCAGAAATTACTTTGAAATTGTGTTACTAAACTAGCTTCTGATTTTTCGGCAAACTAAATTCTTAATTCATAAAGGTTGCCCAACCACCTATAATTTTTTTAAGGACATTGAGACATACCACCACCTGACAATACAACTCGAGATGGTATTACGCGGGAATTTATTTTCCAAACATTCATTCACCTAATGCAAGCAGATTGAGGTTGTTTTCTCGCAGCTCTTGAGCTTGTTTGTCCACTTGTGTCAGGTTTTTCTTGATACTATCTTTTGTTTCAAAAAAATAGGCTTTTGTCATATACAAATTACACATGAGCCAAGCCTATTTTTCCGAAATACAGAGAGTTCATTATTATCATTGCCGATCCAAAAAGTAAAAAAAAAAACGTACCCTACTTCACAAAATCTAAAATGTTGTATAAGCTCAGACCAATCTTCTTTTTTCTTTCATGCAACTGCTCCAGGATCCGTGAAGTAGGGTAATTAGCGACCTATGCCAAAGGAAAATGCATGAATGCATGTTTTGCCTCACTATGGAGCTGGCAAACATGCAGACTTTGCCTGGTCAGAAGAAAACATTATCGACCGACACTCTTAATTTCGGGCGAAATTCCTAGTTTTACATAGCTAATCGGAATACTATGCGAAATCTAAAATGTTGCAAAAATTTGGATTGGTTATGCGTTACACCACCATTGTACCCGGATTTATGATTTTTCTTTTTCTTTTTCTTTTTCTTTTTCTTTTTTACTAATGCAGTTCTGGGATTCGACTTTTTTGTGGTAAATAGTGTCATAGACAGTGTGGTGATTGAACTCGTAACTAGATGACCGCTACCACGGTGGGAATGGGCCGCCCGACCGAAGCCAAAAAAAAATAAAATGTAAGCAAAATAGTAAACAAACTTTAAACTCTACATTGTAGGTGTAATCCAGGCTTGTTATCTTAGTTAATGTATTGAAGAACTATATAAATTTCCCATTGTTCGAAAATGGTAGGTGTGCTAAGCGTGTAGTTGCCACGCAGAGCATAACGTTGGGGCATATATTACTCATCAAGTTGCTGTGTGTGCTCTATATATTACTCAATACATTTACCTGCTAGTCCTAAGGTGGAGTCTATCTTAAGAGCTTTGCATCTCGATCTTCACGTAAGTGTCAACAATATATTGCTGCAACAATCTGCCTGTCAAACTAATTATTGTCATGGAACATAGTATTTCAGGTTTGGAAGCATGTATGAATAAAATTCCAGACAGCTAACTTGTTTTCCATCTAAATTAACATTCTTCCAAAAACCCCTGGTTATACGGTGTTATGAGATTGATATTCATAGTGCTAATTATATCTCAGGGAAACAGGCAGACCATGACAAACCCATAGATCCACCAAAAGTTGATATAAGATTCTAAAGTAATAGATTTCATTTTTTAAATTTTCTGTGGACTATGAACAGACAAAGCCCAGAGAAGAGGATGGCACTACCTGTTCCGGAAGTTGCCTGCAAA
The DNA here is from genome assembly GCA_023529015.1 of Papaver nudicaule. Classification (NCBI taxonomy): domain Eukaryota; kingdom Viridiplantae; phylum Streptophyta; class Magnoliopsida; order Ranunculales; family Papaveraceae; genus Papaver; species Papaver nudicaule. The sequence goes on from JAJJMA010246166.1 coordinate 39,607, forward strand.
TTGCCAATCAAATTTTTTGAGATAGTGCCATAGCGGAATCCCATGCTTTTCTATGGGCATAAGAACAATTATACTTCCCAGTGAGTTATATGCGCTAATAAGAGGCCAAAACTTTTATTAAACAATGTCCTAATGAATATCACACAGTTAATATACAAAGCTATCAATATCAAATGAACACACCAGAGGATGCTAGTATCTACCTAGAGAAAACAATCTAGAGCAATGTGTACATATAGAGAACAATCTAGAGCAGTCAGGCTTGAAATGGGATGGATAATGACCATACTCTAAATCGATAGTAAAATCGCAAAAATTGGAAAGGTAAATAAAATGCAAGGAATTGTACCAGCTTATAACTTTAGTGCCACCGACACAATATATGATTTACAGAATTTGTACAGTCCCACTTCCAATTTATGGTACAGCCGTAAAGAGAAATGTCAAAGTTTGTAGCATGTCTAATCATACAGTGGTATATCTATTTGTTGCAATACAATTAGCTAAATGATTACTCCAAAATGTTTAAGCTTTCCTAAATATATTTGACATGATATGAAGATAGAAAACGAACAGAACGGTTACCTCAAACTTCGCAGTCCCTTCAACTTGTAGTTGGTAACTAAAACTGCATCAAAGTAAAAACTGAAGCGACAATGACATTCATATCACTGGAACAACGGCAAGACCTAAAGATGCAGTGAAACGAAAATGGTTAGATTTTAAAGTGCAAAAGAGAGAAACTAAGATATAATCCATAATCCAATTATAAAACGAACTATTGACATAACCGATCTCAAACTTCTTTTATCATTAACTTACAGTATACCTCAACATAACCAGAACTTAAGAAAAAAAAACATTTCTATTAACAGTAAATCACACAAACACCTAATGTGCAACTGTAAATGAAAAACCAAACACACCAAATCAAATAGGACCCTTAAATTCTTATGCTCATTCAACGAAAAAAAAGTATAAACTAAAATTAAATTGGATTGAAACTATACCAAATAAAATTCTTCCTTCTGACAGTAACACCAACATCAATAAAAAATGCTGGTTCACACAAATTTTCCTGAAATTGAACGGTGGCGGCACTAATTTGGGAAAACACGTACTGAAACCTGAAATTAGGGTAATAAAATTGAGGATGAGCGAAAATTTGGAATTAGGGCAAATGTAAAAAGGTGGGATTCAATCAGGGATGAAACTAAAGAATGAATCATGGAAGATGTAAGAATAAGGTGTGAATTTCAATTTCATCCTTTCAATTGCATTAAGTGGGAATCACTCGACTTGAACCAAATTTGGCCTTTATGTTTGGTGCAATCTTAAACTAAGAAACATAAATCAAACCCTATTTTTTTACTGATCTGCGTGAGAAAAGGTGTTGAAATGGTGATGAAACGAAATCAAGAAGA
>JAJJMA010246166.1:41130-52588 GCA_023529015.1 Papaver nudicaule
CTCGATTCTCTGCTGATGGAAAATGTTTCTGCCGACTGAGGAAGAAGCAGAGAACAAAAAAGAAAAGAAAAGAAAAACAATTGAAATTTTGGGAAGGGGGTGGGATTCGAACCCGAGGCATCTGGACTGATTTTCGAACTGTTTGGACAACACTGCCCTCAACAATTCTTTTATTTCCAACCTCCGTGTCCTTTTTCGTTATCTTTCTAATTACGCGATTGCCCTTCATGTTTTTATTTATTTACGAAAGTGTTTAAAGGAAAAGAAACAAAAGAATTACGCTTACGTCCTTTTGAGGGGTTACTTAGTCTTTTCACTGGACCCCGGTGAAAAACACTTCAATCTTTTTGTGTCAAATTAAAAAAAAAAGTCACTATTCAATTGACACAAAGTCACCATATATAGGGTCCTCCCTCGCTTCGCTCGGTCGGCCCAATCAAAATGATTAATTAACGGCCTCCTCATTAAGTAAATCTCATTAAGGTTAATTCGGCAATTTTCCTTCCTTTATTAACTCATTTTATATTTCTCACACTCACAAAAGTCCGCCTTTGAATTTGCCAACTCCCCGATTCACGAAGTCTGCATTTCTTTGGTTCCGGTCGGACCGGTCATGTATTTACCACCTCTGTCTATAAATACCGATTTATTCGTTGCCTAAATCTCTCACCACTTACTTCTTCTTCTTCTTCCTCCTTCTCTCCCTCTCTCTCAAAACAGCTTGATCGATCTAGGGTTCATTTGGAAGAAATTATCAAAAATGGGTTCAAATCAAAAGGATGTTGGAATTCTTGCTATGGAAATGTATTTCCCTCCTACTTGTGTTCAACAGGTCAGAATAAAGATCCATTTCATTTCTCACCTTTTCTGTGGCTTGCTTTGATCTCTAATTTGTTTCGCTCTGAACGACATTATGGATATAATTGTGTCTGAAAATTTATCATGTTTCTGTTTGGTTCTTGAATTATGAAGCTTAATTTGTCATTTCTGAGACGAGAATTACAATCTTGATCCTGTTTTTGTGGAATCTGTATACCTTTGAGAAAGAATTTGGAAGTGTTTTGTTTATTTTTAATTTTGAGATTATTTTTCTAATCATTGTTGTCATTTTTTAAAATTTAGATCAGTAAAATTTTGTTAGAGTGGTCTTTTCTGAGGTAAATCGATGTTAACAGAGTAATTGAATCTGAAAAACAGAATCTCAGATTTGGTACGATTATGCATGTTACCAGAACATGTTATCAGAATCTCAGATTTTGTTTAAACCTTTTCGCTTTTCTGTGGATTATGGATCATGGGAATAAGATAATGAATCTTTACCTGTTTTGCTTGGTATGCTTCATGTATAAGTCTTGAACATCTGTAAGAATGGAAGAATCCAGTCTAGATCTTATGTTATGTTATGTAGAGCGGCTAGAGCCTAACGTAGTTTGTTCTTGTTGATGTAATTTTGGTTTTATCTACAATGAGATATAGATATTTGATACACTTTTTAGCTTACCTTTTGTTTGTTTCCGTCTTTAGGAAGCATTGGAGGCCCATGATGGTGCCAGTAAAGGAAAATACACCATTGGGTTGGGACAAGATTGCATGGCGTTTTGTTCGGAGTTGGAAGATGTCATTTCAATGAGGTTTGTTTCATTTGATCCAAAACCTGTGTGTTGCTTACACGGTATAAGCTTTAGCAGGAATCAACTCAAGTTGATATCTGTATACGATAGACCCCTTCAAAAGATATTAGGACGATGATTGGAATCTTGTCATGCAATTCCTTGCTTTTCTGATCGTCAGTATTGATGAAACCTTTTTGTGTTTTGCAGTTTGACAGCCGTTAGCTCTTTACTCGAAAAGTATAAAATTGACCCTAAACAAATTGGACGCTTGGAAGTCGGCAGTGAGACCGTGATTGACAAGAGCAAGTCCATAAAGACTTTCCTGATGACAATCTTTGAGGTAATCTGTCAATTCATTTCACTGCATATACCTTTTTCCGTCTTTGTTTCCTAGTTATACTTAAGATTCGGTCAGTAGCTTGATATTGACCTTGCATGGTAAAACGTGGACACTGTTCCATTCTAAACTTGCAAATATGTAGCCATTTTCGTATCTTGCGCTCTATGTATTTGGTAGTTCAAGCTATAAGTTGTTGAGTGAAATCTTTTGGCTGCAAAATTACGTTATTTTTACTCTGCTGGTCTTGAGCTTTTTCATTTCCACATAACATATCTGTCGTGAAAAACAAACAGGAATGTGATAACACTGACATTGAGGGCGTTGACTCAACAAATGCGTGCTATGGAGGAACTGCAGCTTTGTTCAACGTTGTGAATTGGGTGGAGAGTAGTTCCTGGGATGGACGTTATGGTCTTGTTGTGTGCACTGATAGTGCGGTAAGCCTTTTTATTCTTCAAAAGCTGGTTGTTAGATTTATATCATGTCAAAAGCTTGTTTGTCAAGACAATGTAGTTCAGTTAACTTAATGACAGCCTCTCTTTGCTTAGGTCTACGCAGAAGGGCCTGCCCGTCCCACTGGAGGAGCAGCTGCTATTGCTATGTTGATTGGCCCAGACGCACCAATTGCGTTTGAAAGCAAATATAGAGGATCCCACATGTCCCATGTCTATGATTTTTACAAGCCCAACCTTGCCAGTGAATACCCAGTAAGCTCTCGATTTTCCTGAATATGGCCACTAAACGATTCTGCGAGATTCTCTAGGTTTGGAACTGCCTAATACACGTTCATCACCAATCTGAACTGTTTTACATTTCCTTGATGTGTAGGTTGTTGACGGAAAACTTTCACAGACTTGTTACCTTATGGCACTTGATTCCTGCTACAAGCGCCTATGCGCCAAGTATGTTCTATAGAACTTGACAAACAGCTCAGTCATACTTAATTGTTGGTAGTTATTATTACTTTGCATTTGCTGATTGCTTATTTCTTTGTGTCTTAGGTATGAGAAATTTGAGGGTAAGCAATTCTCTATGGATGATGCAGACTACTTTGTATTTCATTCTCCTTACAACAAGGTATAATTTTACTCTTCCATAGGTGAAAGTCGAGTCGGTTGCAGTCTGTCGTTCGCATGATTTAGAAAAGTTGCACTTTGGCTTTTTGGAAAAGCATGTCATTTATGATCTTGCTATCTTTGTCCCACTTTGCTTTAGTTATTGAATCTTTATTGCTTGGAGCTGCATTATAACAAATGTTTTCTCAATTGAAATTGCAGCTTGTGCAGAAAAGTTTTGCTCGATTGTACTTCATGGACTTCTTAAGAAATGCCAGGTTTGTGTTAGTCAGTATTAAAAGAGTAATATGTTAATACCTCTGGTTGTAGTTATATCCAATTTGTGACTTTATACTCCAGAATAACTGAAAAGTTGCTTTATGATGGCCAGTTCTGTTGACGAGGCTTCCAAAGAAAAGCTTGCACCATTTTCAGCTCTATCTGGTGAAGAGAGCTACGCAAGTCGGGATCTTGAGAAGGTAAAACCTAGCACAGCAGCATAGTCTAATCCTGATTTGTGAATTAATATCTATCTGGGAAGAACTATTTTCTGATGATTTTATTGGTTATATTTAACAGACATCCCAAACTGTGGCAAAGAATCTTTATGCTGAGAAGGTTGGACCTACCACTTTATTACCCAAACAAGTTGGTAATATGTATACTGCATCACTCTATGCGGCATTTGCTTCTCTTCTTCACAGCAAAAATAGCTCACTGGTAAGTATCTTATTTAGCACCATTTTCGAGTTGGTTACTAAAGTGAAGTCTGTCAGATACTTCAGTAAGTTTTTGGCGATCAAATAAATTTAGTTTGCTTAATTTCTTCTGTACAGGATGGTAAACGTGTAATAATGTTCTCTTATGGAAGTGGTCTAAGTTCCACAATGTTCTCATTCAGAATGAGGGAAGGCTCACATCCATTCAGCTTGTCAAACATTGCAACTGTAATGGATGTTGCAAACAAGTTGGAGTCGAGACATGAGGTAATTCCTTGATTTATTTTTTGTTTTTCATCTGGGATCAAAGTTTCTGGGAGGGTGTAAGAATGTCAGAAAGATGCCTTACTTTGAACCCTATAAGTGAAATCATTTCCTACAGTCTGTGGAAGTAAAACTTATCGTCCCGCGATGTAATTATCTTGCTTTATTTTTTGGAATAGGATCGGATGAGCATGTTTTTCTAACCACAAATCTCTGTGGACTAAAATTAAGTTTCAGCATTCATGGGCAGTTTTTCAAGTTTTTGTATTTTCTTTATTTCAGGTTACTCCTGAAAAATTTGTCGAAACCATGCAACTCATGGAGCACAGGTATGGAGGGAAAGACTTTGTGACGAGCAAGGACACAAGCCTTTTACCTTCAGGCACATACTACCTTACCGAAGTCGACTCCATGTACCGCAGATTCTACTCCAAGAAGTCAAGTGCTGCAGTGCAAAATGGTCACTGAAAATGGTGAACCAAGGAAATGGCATCAGAAGAGCTGCCGAAGATTTGCTTATGCACCCCCATTGTTGTTGTTAGTGATCTAGAATAATTCTTATTATGATTTGTACAAGTTAATCTTTTCGAACTCGCCTATTAGTTATCAACTCATTGTAACAGGATTCATCTCCTCTCAGTATATCCATTCAAGATTCAAGTGTTTCTCTCTCTCTCTCTCTCTGTCTCTCTCTCCACCCTGATTCACTAGTTTCCTTTTTTTTTTTTCTGAAGCAAGTTATTAGTTTCCTTGCTGGGATGCCTGGGCAGTGATTACACTTTAATAGTCATGGATAACATCTTGGTTGTTTAACTTGCCTTGCACTAATGCATCTATTTCACGCCCTGCACATTTTCACTGCAAGGCACTATGCAACAAAGCCATCCAGCGACTTCTGTCTAATCTAGAGCTTGTACCCTCCGTTTTTTTGACAATTTCCCCATTGTACCAGGTTTGAAGCTTGTGTTACTCTCATATTGTTGTGATTGAGGTGTACGAATATTGAAATGCTCATTATTAGAGCTTATTCGAGTTACAATTTCTTTTCCTTTCCTTCTTTTGGCGAAAAATTATAGACCATTCACTGTCAAACAAAAGCTTTCCAATTCTAAAATTACCGACTATTCACTATCAAACAAAAGTTTTCCAGTTCAAAAACGCTCTATTCGCCGGAACGGCCTTGAATATGTCTGTATCAGATGTGATAAAACATGTGCATCAAAGGAAAAGCTTGAAAGGTTGTGAGAAACTCAATCTCGATGATGTATATTAGATGTGGCAAATCTGCCTAGATTTATACAGGGTTTACAACCAAAATATGGAAAGCAAGATATACATGATTTACAACAGAAAATATATGCAGTTAAAACAGGTAATACTATGAGATACTATAGTATCTTGAGAGGATAGTATCTAACACCCCCCCTCAGACTCAAGGTGGTGCTGAACACATTTTGAGTCTGGATATCAGGAACTGAAGCCGAGGAGCAGGATGCGACTTGGTGAACAAGTCTGCTAACTGAAATTCTGATTTGACATGAGGAAGAGTAATTGTTCCACGCTTAAAATGATGCCTTGTAAAGTGACAGTCAATCTCTATATGCTTAGTTCTTTCATAAAACACATCATTATGTGTAATCTGTATTGCTGCCTTGTTATCACAAAACAACGGTGTAGGTGTAGAGATCAGAACTCCCATATCACTAAGGAGCCACCTAAACCATATAATCTCAGAAGTAGTATGAGCAAGAGCTCGATATTCTGCTTCAGCACTTGAACGAGATACAACTGTTTGTTTCTTACTCCTCCAAGATATAAGTGAATCTCCCAAGAATAAACAATACCCTGTAATGGACCGTCTATCAGTAATATCCCCCGCCCAATCTGAGTCTGAATATGCTCTAAGAATAAGATCAGATTTGGAAGAGAACTGCAATCGTTGATACAATGTTCCCTTGAGATAGCGTAGTATTCGAAGAACAGCAGCAAAGTGAGTAGACCAAGGTGCAGACATGAATTGGCTTACTATGTGAACTGCATGACTAATGTCAGGCCTGGTAATAGTTAAGTAGTTCAGACTTCCTACTAACTGTCGATATAGTGTTGGATTGGATAGAAGTGTCCCATCTGCAGGACTGTGTCTTACATTCACCTCAAGTGGAGTGTCTACAATTTTAGCATCAGTAATACCAGAACGCATAATGATTTCTGACGCATACTTAGCTTGAGACACAAAATAACCATCCTTTGATTTGCTTACCTCAATACCAAGAAAATAACTTAATGAACCAAGATCCTTCATCTGGAAGCATGAACTCAGATGAGTTTTTAGATTTCTGATGCCTTCAATATCACTGCCAGTAATAACCGTATCATCTACGTACAAGATAAGAATATCAATTCCTTTGTTGGATTTCCGTGTAAACATTGTTGAATCATAGTAACTTTGTGTAAAACCATATTGAATAATTGCACTACTGAATTTGTCAAACCAAGCATGAGGTACTTATTTAAGTCCATAGAGTGCACGACGAAGTTTACACACCTGATTTGGAGAGTGAGCAAGGCCAGAAGGAGGTCGCATGTATACTTCTTCTTGTAATTCACCATTTAGAAACGCATTTTTGACATCCATTTGATGTAGTTCCCATTGTCGTACAGCAGCAACATAAATAAGGGTACGAACAGTTACCATGCGAGCAACATGAGCAAATGTTTCCTCATAGTCTACCCCATATTCTTGTGTATTTCCTTGAGCAACAACACGAGACTTGCGTCTGTCTAGATTTCCATCTGACTTAGTTTTGGCCTTGAAGACCCATCTGCTCCCTATAACAGTTTTTCCAGGCGGTAAATCTACCATCTCCCATGTACCAGCTTCATGAGCATCTAATTCATCCGTCATTGAATCTTGCCATTCAGGTATTGCTGCAGCTTCTCTGTAGCTTCTTGGTTCATACAGAGACATAATTGAAGAAAGAGAACAATGATAATCAGAATATTTAGATGGAGGTCTTCGATTTCTAGGTGGCAAAATATTTACCTCAGAAGCAGAATCACTTTCCAGAGCTGCATTGTCAGGCTGAGTCGTAGAGTGGTCAGACACAGTTGGAAAAGGTTGAGTATCATCTATGTGAGGAACAATTTCATGACTAGGCTCAGACACTAGTGATGTATTGGTATCAACTTCACTAGTGAATGGAACCCTTTACCAAAATGTCACATGTCTGGAGACTCGCAGTTTTCTATTAGCAGGATCATAACAGCGGTATCCTTGTTGTTCAATGCCATAACCAAGGAAAACGCAGAGAACATTCTTTTGAGTGAGTTTATTGCATTCACGTTCAGGAAGTAGAACAAAGTAGGTTGAATCAAAAGCTCTAAGTTCATAATAGTTAGGTTTCTTACCATATAGACATTCGTAAGGAGAAATTCCTCCTATGATGGTTGTTGGAACACGATTGATAGTATAAACTGCTGTAAGCACTGATTCCCCCCAAAATTTTGATGGAACTGACACAGAGATTAATTGGGTTCTAGTTGTTTCTATTATATGACGATGCTTTCGCTCTGCAGCTCCATTTTTCTCTGGAGTTTCAGTGCATGACAATTGCAACAATGTTCCTTGAGTTTTTAGAAAATCCTTGAAAGGATCAGATATATATTCCCCCCTTGATCAGCACGAAAGATTTTAATTGTTTTACCAAACTGAGTTTTAACCATAGTTGAGAAGGTTACATATATATTAAGGAATTCAGTTCTTGAACTAAATAGATAAACCCAAGTGTAACGAGAGAAATCATCAATGAAACTCACATAGTATAATGCACCTCCTTTTGACATTACTGGAGATTTACCCCACACATCAGAGTGAATGAGAGCAAAAGGTTCAGTTGAGATTGAAGTACTTGCATTAAAAGAGAGTGCTGGTTGTTTTGCCAGTTTACAAGAGATGCAGCTTGGTTCTTTGTCTACTTGTGTGTTTCCTAGTAGACTGTTTGTACCCTAGTATTTTGGCACCCAGTTATTGGCTAAGTAAAGCAATAAAGGCACCCAAATACTATGTTCTTGCTAGGCAGCCTTGATACAGGTGCAGAGCATGAAACAAGACGTCCGCGATGGGCGTCCAAGGTGGGCGGGCACGGTGGGCGGCCTTGGTGGGCGGCCACGGTGGGCGGCCAACCTATCCAGCCCAATTCGTCCTTCTTTATATTTTGTGCTTTTTGGTCTTTACCTACTCCGTTTGCAGGCATTCTTCCAGCCCATTAGCATGGCCCGGTTCCAATGGGTTTGTGGGTACACCTCGGACTACTCTGGAACATTCTGGAAACCCTTGTAGGTCAAGAAAGTTGCCTTTTAGGGGAAGTTTCTGGAAGGTTCTGGAAGACTTGTAATCCAAGTAATCACAGGTAATCCTAATATCGAATTTAGGGTTTGACCTAACATCCAACCATATAAATAGAGGGGTCTGGATCACCAAAAGATATGCAACTTTTTCCATACACATCCACCTGTGCAAACACCTACTGACTTGAGCATCAGATGGTTTTCTGCAGGTACCCCCCCTATCTCCATCCAGTTCGTGTGAAGATTGAAGACTGCGACCAGAGATCCAGATATATAGTTCCCGCGTTCTGCATCAACAGATTTTGTGTTTGTGCTGGAATTTTATATTCGGGTACAATCATAGACCTTTATTGATCATATATGAAAGACGAGGAAAAGAAACATGACCTAATCTAGAATGCCAAGACATGAATGGAGATATGGAGTGGGATGGTGTAATTGAAGTAGAAGCAGCAACATAATTTCTGGGTTTTTATGGAATAACCAGAGTATGAAGAAGATACAGTCGACCAACTCTACGCTCTATCTCAACTAGCTTTCCTGTTTTGCGATCCTGAATAGCACAACCCATAGGAAAGAAAATAATGTTAAATCCCTGATCGCATAGTTGACTAATGGAAACGAGATTCATTTTAATCTTAGGAACAAGGAGAACATCTGATATACAAATGTTATTTGAATCTCTAACAAACCCAATGTGACTGGTAGTTACCACTGATCCATCAGCAGTGTGAATTTTTGGAGAAACAATGGGGATAAGATTCTCAAAAACTTTTGAATCATAAGTCATATGATTTGATGCTTCATAATCTAAATACCGGCCAATTGAGAAAGTACCTGACGAGGTGGAGAATACAGATGCAGCTGCAGTATTGTTACTGACCGAAAGAGCTTGTTTTATCATCTCTTGTATGTCAGCAAGACTAGGTGATGACATATCAGCTGGGACTGTTGGTGCAGAAAGAATGGATTCAACATAGGGAACTGGTGCAGCAGAGAATCTACTTGGTCCATTATATCATGTTGTTCCACCTGCATTTAATCTCCTCATATTTCTGGAATTTGGAGATGTGCAGTTTCTAGTGGAATGCCCTAACTCCTTACAGTAGTTGCACTGAGTAGCTGGAGTATCTTGTGGTATTGCAGCGGGAGACAAGGTACAATTCTTTGCCATGTGACCAGTTTTCTTGCAGTTGTGACAAGTAGTTTGAGAGATGTCACGTTGTGTTGAGAAACTGTTCATCTGATTATTGAAGTTTGGTCGTGATGTAGGCATATCAAATACCCCTGAGATCTCTAGCTTGATCCGATTGCGAGTTTCTTCAGTAATTAGCTCAGACAAAGCGGTTTCTACGGATGGAAGAGGTGACGATGAAGAATAGCACCGCTGACTACTTCAAACTCTTCTCATAAAGCCATTAAGAGCTGAACCAGTCTTGTCACTTCTCTGTACTTTTCCCACAGCTCCAAGTCTGTCGTCCATTTGGGTTCCATAAGAGCAAGTTGATTCCAGATCACAGACATCTCAGAGTGAAAATCAAAGATTGATTGATCAAGTGATTGCTTCATAGATCGAATATCTTGTTCCAATTTATATCTTTGAGCAAAGTTCAGCTGTGTGTACCTTTTTGCAAGGAAATCCCAAGCATCTTTAGCAACTTCAAAGTTTGTACACTGCATACTGATTGAGGTAATCACTGTGTTCCCGATCTATGTTAGTATCTTATGATTATTTATCTCCCAGGTTTCAAGATCACTCACTGGTGTTTCTTTTCCTTCTTTGTTGGTAGAGATGACTCCTTCTTTTAGTTGTTTCTCTGTATCATCTACGTATTTCCACATGCTTTTGCCTTTGAGAAAACTTTTCATAAGACCAGTGGTTGTAATTAGTTCCATCTAGTTTTACAGTAATAGGGGAAACATCTTCACGCGACATGATTGATAAGAGGCTAGAGAAAAGGATAACTGGATTAGGGTTTAAAAGAAAGAACTGCAGAGACACGTAGCTAAGGCACAAGATTGAATGATTCTTGACTGGCTAAACAAGGTTGTGTTGATTGCTAGTTTGCAGCAGAAGGTGGACTTTCAGATCTTACCTAGCTCTGATGCCATGATAAAACATATGCATCAGAGGAAAAGCTTGAAAGGTTCTGAAAAACTCAGTCTCGATGATGTATATTAGATGTGGCAAATCTGCCTAAATTTATACAGGGTTTACAACCAAAATATGGAAAGCAAGATATACAAGATATACATGATTTACAACAGAAAATATATGCAGTTAAAACAGATAATTCTATGAGATACTATAGTATCTTGAGAGGATAATATCTAACAAGATACATTTATTCAAGGCTTTAGCTGCCTGTGTTAGGATGCAACTTTGCTAGACTTCAGCTCCAACATTAGAACATCTGGCAGAATTTGCCACTATACTTGACTCGGGTCTGAGGATCATGCCTGGCCCTGAGTCCTGACTAAACTTCCCTTGAACAAAAACTTATCCCAACTTAGAAGCCCACAGCCCGTTTAGTGAAGAGTAGGACCCACTTGTCATCAACTGTTTTGTCTCTGCACGGCCTTTCTTCTGTTGCTGTAGGTATCCGCAGTTCTATGTAACGAAGGTCAGAAGCTGACACGTGGACAATACACGCTACTTTATAATGAAATCAGAGATCTGATCTAACGGACATAAATTCATCTGTGGGTCCCACACTACTCATATCATCCTCAATGACCAACTGCTACATAGATTCATATCGCCTTGATACCCTCTGAGTTAGAACTGAATCAGAACTCAGAAGCCAAAACACTAGAGAATTTTTTATTTTTTTTCTAAATTTAGAAATTGAATCAGAATATTAGATGAATCCAAAACTTTGAATTCTGAATTCTTCTCTAATATAGCACAACAGTGTTATGACTTTGAAGTAGTTGTAGCTAAAGAAGTTTAGGGTTTTCGTTTGTTTGAGTGTATTCTGAGTGAAACTTTTGGAGCTATGGAGCTTTACACAAAATGGGTCCGGAGAAATAAAGATTATGTTCATTCTATGGAGTCTCTCGCCAATGTAATTTCACTTCTGTTCTTATTTTGATTTAAAATTAGGGAAAAAGGAGTGA
>JAJJMA010246182.1:0-14697 GCA_023529015.1 Papaver nudicaule
TACTATGGAAGACGATGCTGCCATGTTTGTTCGAAGGTGCCATCAGTGTCAGGTTCATAATAACCTTATACACTCTCCGTGCCTTCCTCTGCAATCCATCAGCAGTCCTTGGCCGTTTTATAGCTGGGGACTTGATCTTATTGGAAAGATCAATCCCGCATCTTCTTTGCAGCATGATCACATTATAACCGCTACTGAATATTTCACGAAGTGGGTGGAGGCGATTCCGCTCAAGAAAACCAAGGGTGTCAATATAGCTCAGTTCATCAAAGAGCATATCATCTGTAGGTTTGGAGTTCCTAAGCACATCATAACAGATAATGGTTCGCCTTTTGTCAATCAAGCTGTAGGAGAATTACTTCAAGAATATGGTATTCAGCATATTTGTTCTACACCTTATTATCCTAAAGGGAATGGGCAAGCTGAAAGTACTAACAAGACGCTGATTCGGATTCTGAGTCGAACCGTTCATGATAACCAGCGTTCTTGGCATGAAAAACTCCCCATGGCATTATGGGCATATAGAATTTCTCCAAGGAGTTCTACAGGAGCTTCTCCATACTCTCTGGTATATGGTACTGATGCCATTCTGCCAGCCGAAATCAAAATTCCTTCTGCACGTGTTGCCATGGCTAGCGGGGTCTACACCAACATTTCTGGTTCTAGGCTTGCAGAATTGGATACTGTTGAGGATAGGCGTACGAAAGCAGAAGCTTACATGGAAGCTTACAGAAGAAGGATTTCTAGAGCATATGATAAGGCGGTAAAGCCAAGAGTCTTCCAAGTTGGGGATTTGGTACTAAAGACTGCCAAGCATATTCAGCAAGATATGTCAGCTCCAAAATTCTCAGCTAATTGGGATGGGCCATACGTGGTGACTAAAGCGGCGCTTAGTGGCTACTACAAAATCGCTACCTTGTATGGAAAACCCGAAGGTACGGTAATCAATGGAAAATGGCTCAAACCTTATTACGTATGAATTTCTGACTATTTCTTTGTAAAAATTTTTATGATTCCTTCCGAGTTAGTGCAAGCCTCATTTGCACTTAACAATTACAATCTTTATAAAGCTTTTCATTCAGAAAGTACTGTTTATTCAATTCAAAAAAAAATAAATCTCTCTTCAGAATAAGCCTTCCAAGAGTGCATAATCTTTCTGATACAAGCTTTCCATCTTTTCCTGAAACGCCGCGGTTTTAGTTGACAAATTTTGGATAGCTTCACCCACTTTCGCAGTTTCCTCTGCAATTTTCTCTTTAAGGGTCTTCAATTCCCTTTCTCTTGCTTCCTCTTTAGCCTTCAGCTCTGCGGAAATCTCATGCTCCAGGGTTTTCAGGTCTTCCACCATTTGATTGACCTTCTCAGTTTCCTCATCAATGGCTTTTTCATCTTCATCGATGACCTCTGGATCAGGGCCATCTGCTAGAAAGGACAGCCGGTCCATCTTTATCTTTTCAAGTCGCGCTTGAAGCCATCCAACTCTGAACTTAACGTTTTCAGCGGAGGAAAGCAAACGTTCCCATTTCAGAATGGTAGACAAAGTGACCTTGTGCAGTGATTCTTGCTCCATTTCTGATATCATTGGCAGCAATAACGAGATCATGGACACCAAGACCGTTGAGCAGTCCTCACCCAAAACTTGGGTAGTAGCTATGTGGCCGTATTTCCTCCAGATTTTCGTATACAAGGAAACATATTTCTTCCGAATTAAGAAGCCACCAACAGATTCGTATTCCTGGGATAGGGATTGCATTTGAGGATCAAAAGGAAGGCTCGCCCTAATGTTATTGCCGGGAGGAACGTGATCTTCAAGGTCTACCACTGAAGCAGGACTGTAAGTAGGAGAGTGGGGAGTTTTAGTTCTCTTTCTTGAAGGAGCATGAGCACTCTTTTTACGAATCTGCAAAAAACACAGAGTAAGAAGATATTTTTTGTGTCTAATAAATGAGAAGGATAAAGAAGGGGATGTACTGGGGAAGAGTTGCTTGTCTTTGGCATCTTGCTTCGTGGATTACTGGTACTGCTATCTCCTTCCGCTTCATTCTGCAGTTAACTTATAGTTAATGGATTTCTAAAATATGAGGAAGCACAAGTGAAGAATTACTTACAAAGTGGGGAATCCAAGCCTTGCGTTTGATGGATTGGCTCAAAGGAATATCACTGCTACTGTTGCTCGACATGATATGAGAAGGTCAGAAAATATGCAGAGAAAATATGATTGATGGCGTTTCTGAAACATATGTTTATATAGGCGCGGAGTAATTTTGAATTCTAGGGTTTTGAGAATTCAAACTCAAGGGGTAACTGTTGCCTATATAAGAGGAGTTGACTCAGATGCATCTACAAGTGGATTGACAAGTGTGGAGATAAGGTTTCACCCGTTAAATTCATTAACTGGTGGTTATCCCAGAAAATATATCACGCACGGTTTGGGAGAATTTTGGTTTGATCAAGACTCTCTGGATGTTGCTTGAGTGGGGTTGGTCTTTAGGCCCTGTTTGGATCTATATTCGTGGATAAGGCTTCTATGCGGACGCATCTGGACCATCAACTTTATGCTCACCCTGGAACACTCACGGTTCCATGCTACGCAGGGGACTTAATGTTGATGGTGGTTTTTGGCAAGGAGGTCACAGGAGTAATTTCGCATCAATTTCTGGCGTCCTGGAATAGCTCGAGATAAGGTATGAATTTATTTTATGATAGGGATAAGATATTTAATTACCATTAGCTGTATTTTGATATCTCACGACCCTAGCCTAGTAGCATCGTCCATATCCCTAGCCTACACGATAAAATACCTACGCATGCGCATTAGCCTAGCTCGTACTCGAGCCAAACTCTAGGCCATTCACGTCACTAGCAATGGGATGTACACGGCCAATCCTTGGCCTGATTAGGGTATGCACGGCTATTTCCTTGGCCAAGATGCCCACGCCATTGCTTTGGCCAAACCTTGGGCATCCACGGTCATGTCTTGGCCTAGTTTTGGATGCCCACGCCATTGGCTTGGACTAACTTTGGATGCCCATGCTACTTGCTTGGACTAAACTTGGGTATCCACATCTTTTGCCTCGCCTAACCCCTGGAGGCCCATGGCCATTCCTTCCCCTTAGCTTTGGACGTCCATGGCCACGCCTTGGCCTGATTTTGGGCGTCCACGCCACCTTCCTTGCCTTATCCTGGCTTCTCACGGCCTTTGGCCTAAGCCTTATCTTCATGCTCACGGCCTTTGGCCTAAGCCTTATCTTCATGCTCACGGCCTTGGCCTAAGCCTTATCTTCATGCTCACGTCCTTTGGCCTAATCCTTATCTTCATGGCCATGGCCACGCCTTGGCCTAATCCTTGTCTTCACGGCACTAGCTTGCCTAATCCTTATCCTTGGCTCCTCACGCCATGACTAAGCTTAATCTCTTTATCCTAATGCTTGCGCCCCCTTCTCTTGGAGGCCCACGGCCAATCCCTGCCTTAGCTTTGGATATCCATGCCATTAGCTTGCCCTAGTTTTGGATATCCATGTCATTAGCTTGCCTTGGCACTTGGGTGCCCACGCCACCTCTTTGGCCTGATTATGGGTACCCATGCTATTGCTTTGGCCTAATTTTGGAGCTCCACGGCTATGCCTTGGCCAAATCTTGGAGGCCCAAAGTCGTGCCTTGGCCAAACATTGGAGGCCTTACCTTGCTTGTACTCGTGGGGTTCATATCTTCTCCCCTTCACGTCTATCTTTGTTCCCTTGGAGCTAGAGCTTATCTTTTCCTAGCCTCCCCTCTATTTATGGGTCCCACTGATCCAAATCCTAGAGGATTATGGATTTTATTTAGTCCATAATACTCTAGTTTCCTAATCAAGGAAATCTGACAGCTCACGTATTTCCTCATGGCGTGATTTTTACAGCCCAATCCGTGATGAATTAGGGGGTGCTTCCTTCACGAAATATTTTCTCTGTGAGTCCTCTATAACATACTAAATATTCAGAATTTTATCTAATATAGGCTGGCCTGGGCGATTTTATTAATGGACAACATGCAAGTTGTTCAGAAATCCGAAATAACATAAATGTTATGGCTTATCCTTTTATATCCTATGTGGGATTATTATTATGATATGCAACATAGCCTATTATAATTATTATGTCCTATCTTTAAGTCTTATATTGGCAATGCTTTTGCATTCTTGATGATGGCTACGCCGTGATAGCATCATTCGTCTGTTTTTCCTGATTATAGACTTGCTTCTATAAATAGTGCTATAATTCTTAATCATGGCTCATGGCTATGACTTATATTATTTTGGACATTCATATGTCTTCATTACTCAGAGAATTGGTGCATTACATGCCACAAGCCAATTTCTCATATTTATGGCAAACCGAAAGTCGTATTTATTTGACTGTTGCCACAGAGAGTTGCTGAAATCCTCTCAGTCTAATTGGCGATTGCATAGCTCAATCCTTAGACTTATCTTATCTTATCTAATGGCGGTTGCTAGCTCAACCCTTAGATTTATCTCATTGGTTTAAATGGCGATTGCCCGGCTCAATCCTTAAACCAAATCTCAAAGAGATATTCAAAGCTTATCGCTTAATCTCTATCTTATCGCAAAGTCCTAAGTTTACCAGTAATTGGTACGACTTGCACTTAATCGTATTTGACTTAACAAATATTTAACAAATCTTACGAGAATCAAGTAAGTTACATGGGGGATATTCTTTAGGGTTTTGGTTTGGCGGTCTACGGCACGTGTGATTGCAACGGCTCAATCACTTAACGGGAAAGAAACCAAGTCGTGTGAACGTTGCTGAGAAGATGGGATAAGGTAGTGGGTTGTTAGTCTTCCCTATTATTAGGCGCAAGACTCTTAACAACTGACCCCACTCTTTCCTCACTCCCACTCTTCCACTTCTTCCACTTCTTACGAGATCAGTTGAGAATATATTGCTATAAATAGGTCACTCGACCAGTTTTGGAAATCATCTCATCCAAGAACAGATAAGTTCAACAAGTTCAGTGCAAGTATAATCAAGTCTATCTTATCGATAATTGATTAACTCTTCTCATTCAGCATTTATTATCTAGTGAGAACTGAATATTCATCCTTATCTAGCAATATCAATCTCAATATCACAGAAATCATAGCAATTCTCTGATCTCGTCTTTCTCTGCTTCCCTCCCTAAACCAACCCTAAAATCCTCTTCTTGTAACTGAAGCAATACTCGAACGGCCATTTCTTGGTTTAGGCGAGTCTTGTTCGATGTTGACCTCTCGAATTCATCACAATCTTTTATTACATCATCACACTTCATACTTTACCCCTCAGATTCTCTTATTTGTTTTATACCTAAAACAATAGGTCACTCGACCAGTTTGGAAACAACAACAACACGAACAGACAAGTTCAACAGTTTAAATTCAGTGCAAGTATAATCAATATGTCTTATCGATAATTGATTAACTCTTCTCATTCAGCATTCAACATCTAGTGAGAACTGAATATCCATTCTTTTTTAGCAATTTAATCAGAAATTATAGCAATTCTCTGATCTCATCTTTCTCTGCTTCCCTCCCTAAACCAACCCTATATCCTCTTCTTGTAACTGAAGCAACACTCGAACGACCATTTCTTGGTTTAGGCGAGTCTTGTTCGATCTTGACCTCTCGAATACCATTATAACTTCTTATTACATCATCACACTTCACACTTTACCCCTCAGATTCTCTTTATTGTTTTCCACCTAAAACATTTGGCGACCACAGTGGGAGGTCATTATCTCAGTTGTAAGAAAATATGGTTGAAACTAGGAGGCAGAGTTCAGAGAACACAAATTCTCCGAATATCACTAGTGGTCCCACGATTTCATCTGTTGCAAGTGGGGTCACAAATACCCAGGTTAGTGGCGCCATCACCTCTGCTGGCCCCACCACCCAAAACGTGAATCCTATCACAACCAGAAACCTTAATTCTGTGTCTGCCTCAACTCAGGTGGGATCCACCTTATCCTCTTCACCCATGGGCGTCCCATCCTCTGTAGTGGGTTCCACCACGCCTCCCTCATCCTCATCTCTCAAGAGCGTCCAGCAGGGGTCCACCTCATCCCTATCCTGTTCCAACATGTCCCAATCTTATGTTGCGGGGACAACCAATCTTTATATCGACGCCACTGCTGGTCCCACCACCAAAACCGTGACTTCTGTCACTCCTGATGTCGTCCCCTCTCTGGTGGGACCCAATTCATCTCCTCCTTTCACTCCTACCGTCACCCAATCTCTTGGTTTAGGCCTTACTTCGTCTTTGCCGCTCATTATCACGCATGCCACGCCTCATGTTGTGAGGGCCACCATCAATACCACCTCCGCAGTTGATGCTCCCATTCCTAACCAAGTTACTCTTTCAGATCTAGTAAAGACTTATCAGGGAGAAGAGGAGAATCCAGAAGATTTCGTGCAAAGGTTCAGAGCCAAAGCTTTGGATTATCATAGTAGGGAGATAAACGAGTCACAATTGGTGGAGATTTTCATAGGAGGGATGGAGCCACGTCATCAAGAATTAATGGGGAGATTCCGACCCCGCACTTTCCAACAACTCTATACAATAGCCGGGCAATACGCTGATGTTGGAGATAACTCTGTCAACAGGGGACTGGGGACTGAAGGCCCGCACAATAAGGCTGCCAACCCACCTCGACACATCCAGAGTTTCACCACCTACGAAAAACCAGTGAGTCAAGAGGCTAGTTTCTTAATAGAGAATTTATGTGAATTATTACACTTCTCGAGGGGACAGAGGGTAGACACGTTTGCTGCTCTCAACCGCATTGCTTTCAACGCTGATTTAACTCCGCCCTCACTAGAAGTTTCAGAGATATCTCTCGCATCCGAGCCCATGGTGAAGGACATTACCTTTACTGAGGAAGAGATGATGGCCGAAGATGGACATAATCGAGCTCTGTACGTCACGACACACGTAAAAAATGTGGAGTTCAAAAGAGCTTTGATTGATACTGGAGCTGCTGCCAACATCATAACCCTGAAGACTCTACGCACCGCTAGGCTTACTAATACCTACGGGTATGTCAACTTGGATCTCAAGGTGGGACCCATCCAATCAAGGGTGAAGTTTCATGTCATCGAGAAAGAGCCTGATTACCACATGATATTGGGACGCCCCTGGATCCACGAAGTCGTCCCCTCTACTTATCACCAATGTATGAAGGCGGTGCTTGATAAAGAAATTATTCGTGTCGCGGCGTCAGCATCTCCATATTCGCCAATATATGAAGCAGAATTCTTCGAACCAAAAGAAACTACGCCAGAGCCGCCTAACAAAGTCTATAGTATTCCTCTACCTGTGTGGGCCTCCATCAAAGACGAGAAACCACTATCACACACGTCAATTGTGGAATACGTGGAAGGCGCACCTACTTCATCAGGACTTCTTAGGTATGGTTCGATTATATCTCATGAATCACCTTACTCCAAAAGAAGTTATAATTTCACTACTCAATACGACGCCGAGGGTAGAATTATCTACTCGCGACGGAAATGTTAGCAATTAACAGGGGAGGGTTTCGGAAAACCTCCCCGCATCGAAGAATGTTATCAGAATAAAGGTTCCTCGGAAGAAGAAATTCAGGAAGCTCCGCCACAGCTACAGGATGGATCCGACTCCACCACTGATGCTCTTGAAACCGTCAACATAGGGACGGATGAGGTTCCTAGACCTATCTCTGTCAGCTCATCCTTATCAGCAGAGGAGCGTGGAGCCCTGGTTAATCTTCTCAAAGAGTACCAGGATGTTTTTGCTTGGACCTACGAAGAAATGCCCGGGCTAGACGACAAATTGGTGACACATCATCTTCACGTTTTACCCGGCTCGAAGACGGTGAAGCAACAACCACGCCATTTTCGACATGAGATAGAAGAACAAATCAAGGTCGAGATTCAAAAGTTACTCTCTGCAGGGTTCATCAAACCCATTCATCATCCTACTTGGCTAGCCAACGTGGTACCAGTCAAGAAGAAAATCGGTCAAATCAGATGTTGTGTAGACTTCAGGGATCTGAACAAATGCTGTCCCAAGGACGATTTTCCGCTGCCCAACATCGACATGCTGGTGGATGCTACCTGCGGTCATGCCATGTTCTCATTCATGGACGGTTACAGTGAATACAATCAAATCAAGATTTACGATTCAGATGCAAGTAAGACTGCTTTTCGAACTCCGATTGGGAATTTTCATTATACTGTGATGCCCTTTGGACTCAAGAATGCAGGTGCCACTTATCAGCGGGCCATGACAGCAATATTCCATGATATGATGCATAAAAAAATTAAAAATTACGTGGACGATGTTGTAGTCAAATCAAAAACACGAGCATCTCACCTAGACGTGCTGAGACAGGTGTTTGACAGATGTAGAGAGTACAAGTTGAGGATGAACCCTCTGAAATGCGCGTTTGGAGTTTCTTCAGGCAAATTCTTGGGCTTTCAAGTAACTGAAGAAGGAATCAAGGTAGACCCTACCAAAACACAAGCAATCACCACAATGCCGCCACCAAAGATGGTAAAAGAAATCAAAAGCTTCATGGGGAAGGTCTCTTACATACGGAGGTTCATTCCCGGCTTAGCCCAATTCGTGGTCTCGTTCATTCCTCTACTAAAGAAGGGAGCAGATTTCATATGGTCTCTCATCCAAGAGGAGGCATTTAGGAAGATCCAACAATTACTACTATCACCACCAGTGATGAAAGCACCAGTACAGGGACGTCCTCTACTTCTTTACACAACATCGAGTGACACTGCTATTGGAGCACCCTTCGCGCAAGAAGGTGATAATAATGTTGAATATCCAGTATATTACATTAGTCGTACTCTGAAGAATGCCGAACTCCGCTACCCGAAGGTAGAGAAGGCATGTCTATCCTTAGTCTTCGCAATCCAGAAGTTCAGGCATTATCTCTTATCAAACAGGGTCGTGCTAATCACAAAAGCAGACCCCATAAGATTCCTCTTGTCCAAACCGGCTCTGCTTGGAAGGCCAGCCCGTTGGCTACTACAGATGTCAGAGTTTGATATTGCTTGTGTGGCTCCGAAGGCAATCAAAGGCCAAGCTGTCGCAGATCTTCTTGCGGCCTTCCCTGGAGAAGATACCACCGCCCTGCATGAAGATGTACCTGGGGAATTCCCGGAAATATCCTTGGTCAAGGAGGATACTTGGTTATTATATTTCGATGGCTCTGCTACGCCAAGTAACAACACTGGAGGAGCTGGAATAGTATTGGTTTCCCCTGCCGGCGAAGTATTCTCCCATTCGTTCAAATTAGACTTCCGGTGTACCAACAATTCAGCGGAATACGAAGCCTTTCTGATAGGATTGTCATTGGCCGAACGAGCGGGAGCTACCAATCTGGAGATTAGGGGTAATTCTAAATTACTGGTGAATCAAATGAATGGTGTTTACTCATTAAATGAGGTCACTCTAGCTCCTTTTCGCGCCGAAGCACAGAGATTACTAGCTCGTTTCTCTGAAGCCATTATCATTCATACCGGTAGAACTAACAACAGGCATGCTGATTGTTTAACAACATTAACTTTGAAGGTATGGAAACGACTCTTACCGTGCATAAGCGTACACTTACATCGACTTGGTTAGCACAAACTAGCGAGCCAGCGGTACATGATTGGAGGACACCTGTTATTGATGAACTCACTCGATCATCACCAGAAAGGAAAGTTCGTCTCAAAGACTTGAAGAACTTTTTTTTATTACACGGGATCCTTTATCACAGGAATTCAGATGGATCTTTATCCAGATGTCTTGGAGATATCGAGGCCCAACAACGACTTCATCACGTCCATGAGGAGATATGTGGACAAAGTCTAGTGGTCACTTTATACAGACGACTCCAACGGCTGGGATATTATTATCCCACCATGGAAACTCAATCTAGAGAAATACAAGGCTCTTGTAGTAAGTGTCAATCTGATGTGCACCATTCTGAAGCTTTGATGGTACATCCCGTCGAGGATTGGCGTGAACTTTACATCCAATATCTTCGGGACCATATCCTACCTGCTGAGAAGAAAGATGCGGAAAGAATGAAAAGACGAGCAGCAAGGTTCGTCTTTCACGAAGGAATTCTGTACCGCAAAAGCTTTGGTGGAGATTTATTACGCTGTTTGGCAGATCTGGAGACGAGTATTATACTCAAGGAGATGCATGAGGGCAAACACTAAGGTAATAAGAAATTATTTTTACAAGTTCATGAAAAATATTATTGGCCTACTATGGAAGACGATGCTGCCATGTTTGTTCGAAGGTGCCATCAATGTCAGGTTCATAATAACCTTATACACTCTTTGTGTCTTCCTCTGCAATCCATCAGCAGTCCTTGGCCGTTTTACAGTTGGGGACTTGATCTTATTGGAAAGATCAATCCAGCATTTCTTTACAGCATGAGCACATTATAACCGCTACTGAATACTTCACGAAGTGGGTGGAGGCGATTCCGCTTAAGAAAACCAAAGGTGTCAATATAGCTCAGTTTATCAAGGAGCATATCATCTGTAGGTTTGGAGTTCCTAAGCACATTATAACAGATAATGGTTCGCCTTTCGTTAATCAAGCTGTAGGGGAATTACTTCAAGAGTATGGTATTCAGCATATTTGTTCTACACCTTATTATCCTAAAGGGAATGGGCAAGCTGAAAGTACTAACAAGACGTTGATTCGGATTCTGAGTCGAACCGTTCATGATAACCTGCGGTCTTGGCATGAAAAACTCCCCATGGCATTATGCATATATAATTTCTCCAAGGAGTTCTACAGGAGCTTCTCCATACTCTCTGGTATATGGTACTGATGCCATTCTTCCAGCTGAAATCAAGATTCCTTCGGCACGCATCGCCATGGCTAGCGGGGTCTACACCGACATTTCTGGTTTTAGGTTTGCGGAATTGGATACTGTCGAAGATAGGCGTACGAAAGCAGAAGCTTACTTGGAAGCTTATATAAGAAGGATTTCTAAAGCATATGATAAGGCGGTAAAGCCAAGAGTCTTCCAAGTTGGGTACTTGGTATTAAAGACAGCCAAGCACATTCGGCAAGATATGTCGGCTCCAAAATTGTCAGCTAATTGGGATGGGCCATATGTGGTGACTAAAGCGGCGCTTAGTGGTTACTGCAAAATCGCTACCTTGGATGGAAAGCCCGAAGATACGGTAATCAATGGGAAATGGCTCAAACCCTATTACGTATAAATTTCTGATTACTTCTTTGTAAAATTTTAAAGTCCTTTAAAGTTAGTGCAAGCCTCATTTGCACTTAACAATTACAATCTTTATAAAACTTCTTTCATCAAAAAAAAAATATATCATTTATTCAATCAAGCTCAAAAGAAAATCTTTCTTCAGAATAAGCCTTCCAAGAGTGCGTAATCCCTCTGGTATAAGCTTTCCATCTTCTCCTGGAATGCTGCAGTTTTGGCTTTCAAATTTTGGACAGCTTCTCCCACTTTCGCAGTTTCTTCTGCAATTTTCTCGTTAAGGGTCTTCAATTCCCTTTCTCTTGCTTCCTCTTTGGCCTTCAAGTCTGCAGCAATATCATGTTCCAGGGTCTTCAGGCTTTCCACCATTTGATTAACTTTCTCAGCTTCCTCATCAATGGCCTTTTCATCTTCATCAATGATCTCGGGATCAGGGCCATCTGCCAGAAAGGACAATCGGTCCATCTTTATCTTTTCAAGTCGCTGTTGAAGTCATCCAATCCTGAACTTAACGTTTTCAGCTGAGGAAAGTAAACGCTCCCATTTCAGAATAGTAGACAAGGTAACCTTGTGCAGTGATCCTTATTCCATCTCTGTTATCATCGGCATCAATAACGCGATCATGGACACCAAGACTGTTGAGCAGTCCTTACCCAAAACTTGGGTACTAGCTATGTGGCCGTATTTTCTCCATATTTTCGTATACAGGGAAACATATTTCTTCTGAATTAAGAAGCCACCAGCAGATTTGTATTCCTGAGATAGGGATCGCATCTGAGGATCAAAAAGAAGACCCGCCCTAATGCTATTACCAGGAGGGACGTGATCTTCAAGGTCTACCACCAAAGAAAGACTGTAAGTAGGAGAGTGGGGAGTCTCAGTCATCTCCCTTGGGGGAGCGTGAGCACTCTTTTTACGAATCTGCAAAGAATAAAGAGTAAGAAGATATTTTCGTGTCTAATAAATGAGATGGATAAAGAAGGGGATTTACTGGTGAAGAGTTGCTTGTCTTTGGCATCTTGCTTCGTGGAGGATTGCTGGTATTGCTATCTCCTTCCTCTTCATTCTACAGTTAACTTATAGTTAATGGATTTCTAAAATATAAGGAAGCACAAGTGAAGAATTACTTACAGAGTTGGGAACCCAAGCCTTACGCTTGATGAATTGGCTCAAAGGAATGTCACTGCTACTGTTGCTCGACATGATATAAGAAGATCAGAAAATATACAGAGAAAGTATGATTGATGGTGTTTCTGGGGCATATATTCATAGGTGCGGAGTAATTTTGAATTCTAGGGTTTTGAGAATTCAAACTCAAGAAGTAACTCTTGCCTACATAAGAGGAGTTGACTCAGATGCATCTACAAGTGGACTGACAAGTGTGGAGATAAGGTTCTATCCGTTAAAGTCATTAACTTGTGTTTATCCTGAAGATATATCACACACGGTTTTGGGAGGATCCTAACCTGATTAGAACTCTCTGGATGTTGCTTGAGCGGGCTTGGTATTTAGGCCCTGTTTGGATTCCATGTTCGTGGATAAGGCTTCTATGCGGATGCGGCTGGTCCATCAACTTATGCTCACCCTGGAACACTCACGGTTCCATGCTGCGCAGGGGACTTAATGTTGATGGTGGTTTTTGGCGAGGAGGTCACAGGAGTAATTTTGCATCAATTTCTGGCATCCTGGAACAGCTTGAGACAAGGTATGAATTTATTTTTATAGGGATAAGATATTTAGTTACCATTAGCCATATTTTGATATCTCACGACCCTATCCTAGTAGCATGGTCCACATCCCTAGCCTACACGTAAAAATACCTATGCATGCGCATTAGCCTAGCTCATGCTCGAACCACGCCCTAGGCAAGTCACGCCACCTCCTTGGAGTCCCACGGCTACTAGCTTGCCTAATCCTTGGAGGCCCACGGACACTAGCTTGCCTACTTATTGGATGCCCACGACATTCTCCTTGCATAGTTCTTGGATGCCCACGACATTCCCCTTGCCTACCTTTGGGTATCCACGACCATCTCCTTGGCCTAGCCTTGGATATCCACGCCATTCCCTTGGCCTAACTTTGGGTATCCACATCTGTTAGCTTGCCTAATCCTTGGAGGTCCACGGCCACTCCTTGCCCTAGTTCTTGGATGTCCACGGCCATCCTTGCCTTCAGCCTTTGGGTATCCACGCTATTAGCTTGCATTGGCCTTTGGATGCCCACGGCCATCCCTTGGCTAGTTTTTTGGATGCCCACGACATTCCCCTTTGCCTAGTTCTTGGAGGCCCACGGCCATTCCCTGCCCTATCTCCTTGGATGCTCAAGCCATCCCTAGCCTAAGTCTTTGGATGCCCAAGGCTGTGCCTTGGCCAAACTATTTGGGTGTCCACGCCATCTCCTTGCCATCTTCTTGGATGCCCACGACATCTCCCTTGCTTAATCTTTGGATGCCCACGCCATCCTTTGGCCAAATCTTTGGAGGCCCAAGGCCGTGCCTTAGCCAAATATTTGGAGGCCTTATGGCTCTTTCTCGCTTGTACTCATGGAGGTCCATGGCCGTCCTCTCCCTCACGGCTATCTTTGCTCTCTTAGAGCTAGAGTATATCTTTCCCTAGCCTCCCCTCTATTTATGGGTCCCGCTGATCCAAGTCCTAGAGGATTATGGATTTTATTGGGTCCATAATACTCTAGTTTCCTAATCAAATTCGGAAATCTGGCAGATTACGAATTTCCTTGAAGGACGATTTTTACAGCCCAATCCGTGAACAATTAGGGGGCGCTTCCTTCACGAAAGTTTTTCCTCTGTGAGTTCCCTATAACATACTAAAATTTCGGTATTTCACCGAATATAGGCTGGCCTGGGTGATTTTATGAATGGACGACGTGCAAGCTGTCTAGAAATCTGAAAATAACGTAATGTTATGGCTTATCCTTTTACATCCTATGTCTAACTTCCTAATAGGATTGTTATGTTGTGTAACATGGCTTATTATTATTATTGTGGCCTATCTTTAGGTCTTGGATTGGCAATTCTTATTCATTCTCGATGATGGCTACGCTGTGTTAGCATCATTCGTCTATTTTTCCTGATTATAGACTTGCTTCTATAAATCAGTGCTATAATTATTAATCATGGCTCATGGCTATGACTTATATTATTATGGACATTCATATGTCTTCATTACTCAGAGAATTGGTGCATTACATGCCACAAGCCAATTTCTCATATTTATGGCAAATCGAAAGTCGTATTTACTTGACTATTGCCACAGAGAGTTGCTGAAATCCTCTCAGTCTAAATGGCGATTGCATAGCTCAATCCTTAGACTTATCTTATCAGTCTAAATGGAGGTTGCATAGCTCAATCCTTAGACTTATCTCATTAGTTTAAATGGCGATTGCCCGGGTTAATCCTTGGACCAAATCTCAAAG
>JAJJMA010246187.1:0-17915 GCA_023529015.1 Papaver nudicaule
TTTTACCTTCTGACTGGTAGCACCAGTTTCTCTCACTATTTAAGTTTCGGTTCTCCCTCTAAAAATTCTTTAGCCCTTTCGCATTCACCTTTCTTGGCGCCGACGTTCTTCTTCCGCGGAACCTCTTCGATTTGCATCTTCATATCAGGTGAATTATCCGTTCTTTTCTCCTTGACCCATTGTTTTAACCTTGTTTTTCTTTCATAAAGTTGATTTCTTTTGGTTATTCCCTTCTTCTCTCTCTTTATTTTCAAGTTGCCTCTGCTACTTCCGTCCGCCGGCGATACTGCCTTTTTCTGTTTTGAGTCTTCTTTCCCCATGTCTTTTTCTATGGTTGAGGCCCTTTCTTTAAGGATAAACGGCGTGGATCCCGATGGAAGGGGTTTTCAGATTGAGTCCATCGATTCTCCCAGATTGACTCCCGAACTAGTCGAGGAGTACCAATGCAGCGAGGACACACTTTTGGTGACGTTTCATCAAATGTCTGCAGGGTTGCTTTTTCCCCTTTACGAGCCTTCGAATCCTTTGTTCCTTGAAATCCTTTGTTCTCTTCCTAAACCCCGAGGAGTGATGCAGCTCACTTGCAGCTCTATTTACCTTATTAATCAGTGGGTTCTTAATTCTGAAAATAATTCCCCTGCTGGTTCCACAGCGAAGTTCTACTTTACTGCCAAGAATTTTTTTAGACACTACGAACCCTTCTTAACCCTAGACAACAAGTTAGCTCCTTGGGGGGTTAGCTTTCGAATTGTGGAAGGCAGCGAGAATATCCTCCCCGAATCCTTGAAATATTCAATGGACGAAGACTGGTATTCGAAGCCTATACTCCTCAAAGGTCCCGTACTCCGAGGCTGGAAGGACTCTGGTCGGTTCTTTGTTCGGACCGAGTTTAATGCAGGTCATGAGTTTGAGACTCAACACTTGTTTTCCATTCATTTTTCTGACGAGGATAAGGGGTTATCTCGCTCGTTTTTGGGAAAGGGCAAGGGCGTTGACGTGGAGCCCTAGGTCAGCCTAAAGCGTCCTCGGTCTGGTGAGGAGACTATGCAGCAGGTAACAAATACTTTCCTTTCGTTTTCTTTCTGAAGTATTCATACTTGCCTCTGTTTGTTTCCTAAGGAAGACGGATCCTTATATGTAGGGACAGCCTTTAGGTGCCCTAAACCTTAGCCGTGGCCTGATGAACTTTGACTATGCGGGAAGTTCCGGAGTTTCTCGGCCGCTGAAAAAATCTGTCTTGCAAACAATTCTTAAAGGAGTTCAAACTGGACGTCGCCGAGCTGCTACAGGACCTCCGAAGGAGACTACAAGTGCTGGTAAGGAAATATCAGCATCGAGGGTAACTGAAGTGTTTATCAAAGGAGTGGGTGCCGCAAGCTCTCGGATTACCTTGCCTTCTACCACCAGTGGTGCCACTGCCTCAGCCATAGTAGTTCCTACAGCTGCGAAGGCTAGTACTGCTTCGGACGTTGTTCTCTCTATGCCGAGAGCTACCCTTGGTGCCTCTGCCTCGGCGATGGTAATTTCCATGAATGCTACTGGTGAGCCTTCTACTCTAGCAACAGAGAAGATCGTTACACCGGTGGACCTCCTTGTTCCCCAAGAGGATGGTTCATATGTTAAGATGGACTCTTCTAAAGAACTCGTTGCCAGCTTTCCACGAAGTTCAAGGTTTCAGCCTGCTCCGAGTTATGCTAGCAGATATAGGCAATCATATACTGCCGAGAGGTTTAAAGAGGTCTTGTTTGAAAATTATAACCCTAGCGAGTTTACTGCCGAGGTTTCAACTCGTTTTGAAGCCTATGCCTCGGATCCCACAGAACAACTTTTAGATCCGGATTTCTGTAAGAAGCTGGGTGATCTCTTCGGAGGTGACTGTCCTAGAGCCGAATATAATCTTCGTCATCCTCCCTTATCCTATGAAGAAAGTTTGTCAATTCTTCAGGCGGTGAGTTGTGCCTTTATTGCTCGTGCCGATGTCGTCGAAGCATTGTGGTATATCTGTTTACTTACAGTTTCTGCTGCTTTTGCTAGGGCGACTATCATGCCTCTGGTCTCTTGGTTCATAACTTTGATCAAGCTGGCGAGGCCGAATATCATGAGCGAGAGTTTCATCGGATGCAAGAGGAACTGGCTCAAGAGAAAGTTCGCAGTGCTGAGGTGAGAAAACAATCGATATGTAAGCCCCCTTATTCTTTTGTTGTTTTAGGTACATCTGTTTTTTGCAGCGTTGCTAAGAACAGATTTGCTGCTTGCTTTTGAAAAGGCGAGCTGGAAGAGCTCGAGAGAAAACTTCAAGAGGCCAGATCAGCCTTTGATCGACTTCGAGGGGTTGACAACCATCTCAGATTGCCTCAAGTAACGAGGGCTTTCGAAGTGATAGTGATAGGTTGTTGGAAGAGAGGGACAGGGCTTTAGAAGATGTGGACTATTACAGAGAGAGAAGACAAGAGGCCGAAAATCTTTTCGTAGAAGAGAGAAAAAAAGGAGATCAAGCCGAGCGCCTTCTCGAGGATATTAGAAATAGAAACATTGTTGTCCCGAGAGATTCATTTTTTCCAACTAGATGTGACTCGACTGACGCAAGAGCGGGACGCAACTCGCTCGGAGAGGTCGGTCAGCGCCTCTGGTAGGGTTCTGATTGAAAGGTTAGAGGAGAATGTTAGAAGTTTGAAGGTGTAGCTGTCTACACAGAAGAATGTCAATAAGGACTTGGTTATTAAAAGTGATCTTCTAGAAAGGAGTTGTAATGATATATGCCGAGAACTTGCTTTGGCAAATACATCGAAGGACCATTTGGCTCGTCTTATTGATGAGTACCGGATAAAATTAGCTAAAAGCGGGGTCGTTTCTTCCGAAGATGTTAGGAAGAATGCCTCGGTGCCTCGCTTCACTAATCAGCACGAGGTTTCTGAGTATATGGTTTTTAAAGAGAGTAGGGAGCTAAACCTACTTTTCCTGTTCTTTAGCTCCTTTCACACCCCTGAGCGAGCTTTGTCGTCCTATCATTCTTATGTTTTGTTTTGTGTTTTTAGGCATCGAAGCCAATTTGAAGAAACAGGTTGCTGACGCCGAGGCGGCAAGGGACGATGCCTCAAACCAGCTGGTGACCGAATTCGAAAGGAAGTTAGAGGCGGAAAGCAAGATTAAGCAGTTGACTCGGGAGCTATCCGAAGAACGCCAGCGTCGTTCGGCTGATTCGGTTAGGTTTTCTCAAGAATTGGAGCTTGAACGCAAGCGTCGCTATGAAGAAGCGATAAATCATGCTGAACTGCTATCCAAGGAACGGGAACTTCGCCTCGAATGTCAAGCCAACGTGAGGGGCATGGTGACCGGTTTTGCCCTTGTGCATCATGAGTTGAGACATGGTCAAGCTGTAGAAGAACTTCTTTCCCGATCTGCTTTAACTATTGCCTTTGCTACCAGCATGGCCTGCCGAAAGCATGGTCGCTCTCTTTTCAGAACCATTGGCATCGAACCTCCTACCTACGGTCCCATTGGGGCACGCGACTCGGATGCCGTATCTCCTATTGATAAGTATTTACTCCTGCAGGAGGTATATGTAGCCTTAGCTAGGAATGAGCTTCGAAAGAGGGGCTTGCTGGAGAAATTTTTGAATGGGCCTGGTGATGATGACGCCGATGATGATGATGCCGATGATGATTCTAAAGGTGATAATTCGGGGAATCCTGGCGGTGCTGCCGAAGGCACCCATGATGGCCCAGGCGAGCCCGATCATGGTCCCAAGGAGGGTTCTAAAGATGGTGCCGATTGCTCGAAGGATAACTCTAAGCATAATGCTGAGGGAGAGGCTGTTGGTATGGTGTTTAGTACTTCCCTAAGTCATGATGATTCCATTAAGGGGTGTGCTGACCGAACTCCAAGTACCGCCTTTGATAAGGATAGCCATTACTTGTTTCAAGAACCAGCTTTGGCTTATAGTGAAGGGGAGAACGAGGAAGGAACTGATGAAGAGGTTGATTCACATGATTGCCGAGCCGCATGTGCTATATTTGATAAAGGGAGTCATTATTTATTTCAAGAGCCTCTTCGGGAATATAGTGACGAAGAAAGTGAGGAGGAAATTGTCAATGCTGTGGCGACTGCTCCTTCGGGGTCTGATCATTCTCAACTTCGGATCCAAGATGATAGTGTCCGAACTGATAAGGGTCTTGCGAGGGAAATGGGAGTTCTTGGTGATGTTTCTCTTTTTGTCTGATCGAAGCCTTTTAGCTTAGCAATGTTACTTTTCTTCTTTTGGATGTGTCCGAGACATTTGTTTATATACGCATTTTTTGTTGCCGTGCTCCCTGCCCTGCATTCATATATATAAAGAATTTATTTTGTTTATTTTCCTATTGTTATGCCCCTCCTCAGAGCTGCTTTTTGTTTGGAGGAGGTCCCTTGGCTGTGTGATTCACTTGTAAACGCAAGCTAATCAACTGCCTCGGGGTTCCATCTTCCTCTATAGGTAGATGTTAATCCCATTTATCGTCCCTTCGACGCCCGAGGACGTGAAGTCCTCGTGGTCATTTGGTAGTGGGTACGAGTGTATCGTCGGTCTGTGTGGCCTTGATTCAAGGTGCCCACCGCTAACAGGGTGTCTTGTGGGTAGATGACCGTGCCATATAACTCGTAGGGCCCTTACGATTTATATGGTCATCGGCTCTATGCCTGCTATTCGAGGTCTTTATGTTTTTTGGCGATTTTTGCCTTTGGCGTTACAGCCTTTGTATTGTTTGGCGTTTTTTGCCTTTGGCGTTACAGCCTGTTTGGCGTTTTTTGCCTTTGGCGTTACAGCCTTTGCGATGGTGCCTAGCCAGGTTTTTTTTTACCCGTCCCGACAGGATCTGGAGTTTGATTCCGCGAGGAGTTGCATCAACGAGTGCGATTTTTTATTTATTAAATCTCTTCGAGTATTGCTTACAAAAGAAATTGCTTTTTCAAACTAGGTGTTTCATGTACTTCCCCTCCACCGGGGTTTTTAACCTCTGACCTTCGAGGTTGACCAAGCTATACGTGTCGTTGCCAAGTTGCCTTTCTATGACAAATGGTCCTGCCCAGAAGGGTTCTTGCTGGATGTTCTTGCCTTCGCTGGACTCGCCTAGTTGTTCATT
The DNA here is from genome assembly GCA_023529015.1 of Papaver nudicaule. Taxonomy (NCBI): domain Eukaryota; kingdom Viridiplantae; phylum Streptophyta; class Magnoliopsida; order Ranunculales; family Papaveraceae; genus Papaver; species Papaver nudicaule. Next base: position 5,118 of record JAJJMA010246187.1, read on the forward strand.
CGGAGTTTGGAGGTTGCTTGCTGCCACAAGGAACTGTTCTCGGTTCTCGAGATGTTGGTTCTCTTCGCTGCTGTCTTGTTTCATACTTAGCATTCCAGTTTCGGTGTCAGCTATGAATTTTTCTATACTCTCGTCAGATACTCTTGGGTACTTAGCCTGCCCCAAGCATTCCTTGCTACATTCTTTTGCCTGAATGTCGATTTCATGGCAGGCGCGAGCCTCGGTAGGGTCACCAGGAATCTCCGCGATCCCTCGTGGAGTCGGAAACCTGATTCTTTGGTGCAAAGTGGATGCCACGCCCATAATGCTGTGTAACCATGTGTTGATGGTGGTTTTTGGCGAGGAGGTCAAAGGAGTAATTTCCCATCAATCTCTGGCATCCTGGAATAGCTCAAGAAAAGGTATGAATTTATTTTATAGTAGGGATAAGATATTTAAATTACCATTAGCTGTATTTTGATGTCTCACGACCCTAGCCTAGTAGCATGGTCCATATCCCTAGCCTATACGATAAAATACCTACGCATACGCATTAACCTGGCCCATGCCCGAGCCAAACCTTAGGCCATTCACGCCACTAGCAAGGGAGAGGTATACAAGGTCATCATCTTGGCCTATGGCCTAAGCCTAACCTCGCCAACACTTTGGCCTTTCGCTCTCGTGGCCTAGCTTAGCCTGCCATTAGCTTTGGCCATCTTCCTCTTGGCCTAAGCCTTGCCCCGCCAAAGCCTAGTCACGCTGTCCACATTCCTTGGCTCTTGGCCTAAGCTTAACCCCGCCAAAGCCTAATCCCGCCATTGTCCTTCCTTGGCTTATGGCCTGGCTTAGCTCCCGCCTAGCTTAGCCCGCCACTAGCTTTGGCCATCCTCCTTGTAGCCTAGCTTAGCTCCCGCCTAGCTTAGCCCGCCACTAGCTTTGACCATTACCCTCTTGGCCTAAGCCTAGTCCCACCTAGCTTAGCCCGCCATTAGCCTTGGCCGTTGGCCTATGGCCTAGCTATAGCCCCGCCAATGCTTCACGCCCTAATCTTGGATATCCACGTTTCTTTGGCGTGCTTTGGCACTTAGGTGCCCACGCCACCTCCTTGGCCTAATTATGGGTACCCATACTAATGCCCTGGCCTAATCTTGGAGCCCCATGACTTTGCCTTGGCCAAATCTTGGAGGCCCAAAGTCAGGGCGCGGCTAAATCTTGGGGGCCTTATGGTTTTCCCCGACTTGTGCTCACGAAGAGCCATGGTATTTTCTTCTCTCACGGGCTCTAGTTGCCCCCTTGGGACTAGAATATATTCTTCTCTAACCTCCCCTCTACTTATGGGTCCCACTGATCCAAATCCTAGAGGATTATGGATTTTATTAAGTCCATAATACTCTAGTTTCCTAATCAAGTTCGGAAATCTGGCAGCTCAGCTCACGTATTTCCTCATGGCGTGATTTTTACAGCCCAATCCGTGAGGAATTAGGGGGCGCTTCCTTCACGAAATATTTTCCTCTGTGAGTTCCCTACAACATACTAAAAATTCAGAATTTTATCTAATATGGTCTGGCCTGGGTGATTTTACCAATGGACAACATGCAAACTGTCCAGAAATCTGAAAATAACATAAATGTTGTGGCTTATCCTTTGCGCCTTATGCCTAATTTCTTAATAAGATTATTAAACCATGCAATATGGCTTATTATGATTATTATGGCCTATCTTTAGGTCCTGTATTGGCAATGCTTATGCATTCTTGATGATGGCTACGCTATGATAGCATCATTCGTCTGTTTTTCCTGATTATGGACTTGCTTCTATAAATCAGTGCTATAATTCTTGATCATGGCTCATGGCTATGATCTATATTATTTTAGACATTCATATGTCTTCATTACTCAGAGAATTGGTGCATTACATGCCACAAGCCAATTTCTCATATTTATGGCAAACTGAAAGTCGTATTTATTTGACTGTTGCCACAGAGAGTTGCTGAAATCCTCTCAGTCTAATTGGCGATTGCATAGCTCAATCCTTAGACTTACCTTATCTTATCTAATGGCGGTTGCTAGCTCAACCCTTAGATTTATCTCATTGGTTTAAATGGCGATTGCCCGGCTCAATCCTTAAACCAAATCTTAAAGAGATATTCAAAGCTTGTCGCTTAATCTCTATCTTATTGCAAAGTCCTAAGTTTACCAAGTAATTGGTACGACTTGCACTTAGTCATATTTGACTTAACAAATATTTAACAAATCTTACGAGAATCAAGTAAGTTACATGGGGGGATATTCTTTAGGGTTTTGGTTTGGCGGTCTACGGCACGTGTGATTGCAACGGCTCAATCACTTAACGAGGAAGAAAGCTAAGTCGTGTGAACGTTGCTGAAAAGAGGGGATGAGAAAGTGGGCGGTTCATTCTTCCCTAATATTAGGCGCAAGACTTTCCCCACTTACTCCACACTCCCACTCTTCCACTTCTTCCACTTCTTACGAGATCAGTTGGAATTCTATTGCTATAAATAGGTCACTCGACCAGTTTGGAAAAACAACAAGTTCTCTAGCAAGAACAAACAGTTTAATTCAGTGCAAGTTCAATCAATCAATCTCATCGATCATTGATTAACTCTTCCCATTCAGCATTTAATATCTATTGAGAACTGAATATCCAATCTTCTTTAGCAATTTAATCATCAACATCACAGAAAATCATAGCAATTCTCTGATCTCATCTTTCTCTGCTTCCCTCCCTAAACCAACCCTATATCCTCTTCTTGTAATACTCGAACGGCCATTTCTTGGTTTAGGCGAGTCTTGTTCGATCTTGACCTCTCGAATTCATTACCATCTTTTATTACATCATCACACTTCACATTTTACCCCTCAGATTCTCTTTATTGTTTTACACATAAAACACCATGGTCTGCCCACGATGGCATTATAGGGTGAATTTATGTCCACCACACAAAATAAGGTTGGCTGCTTTTGGCTACCAGCACGAATTGTGATCATTAACTCTCCCCGAGGTGTTGATGGTTTTCCGTTGAAACCAAATATGTTGTATGTTGAGGGCACCAAAGCGGCTTTCTTTCCCTTCATCTTGTCATATGTTTGCCCGAAAAGTATATCCACAGAACTCCCAGGGTCCACCAGTATTTTAGGCATAGCTATCTTTCCCATTTGAAGGGTGATGACCAAAGGGTCATTATGCGCTCTTCCCTCGTTAGGGATGTCTGCTGCCGAGAAGAACACGGGCTGCTTCTGCCACTCTTCTAAACGATTCTTTGTGATTACACTGAGTATTTCTTCACCCGCAAAGTCCCTTTTATGGATGCGCCCTGTTTGGATCCCTTCTAGACCCTTTGTGTGAACAATGGAATTGCAAGCTCCGAACCTTGGAATATCCCTGTCGATTGTAATCACATAAGCTTCGTGCTTTGGCTCCTCTTTAGGTTGTGGCTGATTTGGGGGTGGTTTAGGTAGCTCCAGAAGATGTTTAAATTGTTCCCTGGCTATGAAGAAATAAATTTGGTCCTGAGCTGTAACGCAGTCCTCGGTTGTGTGTCCGTAAAACTTGTGAAACTGACAATAATCTCTTGAATTCTTCGTGTGTTTCGGTTGGTTTCCCCTGCTTCGGGGATATCTTATCTCGTTGGCAAATTCAGACTGTCCGATGATCCGAAGAGCGTCTTCGATGGGTACGCAGAGCTTTGGAAGTTTCCTATCGTGAAAGGCAGGAAATCCTGGTTTAGACATCCCGAATTTTCTGTTTCCTTGTCCTTGTTGGCTGCTGCTTCCTTCAAACTCTCCCCGAGGGTTGTTTCCTCTGTTATCATTGTATTTTCTGTTATCATGGTACTTGCCGTCGCCGAATTTGCCTTCGTTTCCATAGCGACCATTATCATCTTGTCTTCCTCGCTTTGACGGGTCTCCGAATTGTGTATTCATTGCTTGTCCTCGTTCTTCCAGCGATAAGTTGTTTATTGAGTGGACCTGCTTTAAGATTGTTTCCTTCCCCATGGATGCTTGCTCCTTGATTTCCTCTAAGGTAATTCGCTCCTTTTGGTATTTTCGGAGGTCTTGTAGCGTCTCAAGGTTCTTTGAGAAAAGTCTATCATATAGAGGGTGGTCTTTGTCCAGTGCGTTGAGAAATGCTCGCACTTTGTCCTTTTCAGTAGCTCCATTTCCCACTTATACGCATTGCTCGGTCCATCTGCTCGTCAGGCTTTTAGTTGACTCTCCTGGTCTTACACGAATGCTGAATAGTTTCTCCACTCCTGGCTTGGAGGAGTTGTTATATAGGAAGTGTAGTATAAAAACTTTGGACAGCTCCTCGAAGGATGAGATCGAGATGGCTGCGAGGTTGTCGTACCAAGCAAGGGCTTCTCCTTTCAAGCTGGAGGGGAAGTACTTACAAAGCACTTCGTCTCTATTAGCATAAGCCAAAAAGACTCGGAGATACATTTTAATGTGCACGGTTGGGTCTCCAGAACCATCGAAAATTGACGTGAAAGTGGGCATCGTGCATTTTATTGGAATCGCTAATGAGAGAATTTCCGGGCTCAGAGGAGAGCGATTGACATCATTCATGGCTTGCGTGAGTTTGATCTGGTCGCTTGATTGGATTCGGTTGTCAAAAAGTTCTGCTCGGAGCGCCTTGATTTGATCCAACATTACTTGTTGTAGGGCCTTTGCCTCGGCATCCTTCTTCGTTTGGTTACCTTCGCTAAATGTCTGCATGCTTGCCTTCGTGTATGCTGGAGGCTCGGTCCTTTTGCTTGATACCGTGATTCCTTGACCTTTACTGGTGCCCTTGGTCTTGATATGTGTTTTGGATACGGAGGGTTCCTTCGGCTGAGATACGTTGTTTGGACGAGAGTGTCCTTCGCTGCCCCCTCTGTAGTTGGATGCCGATTTTTCTGCCACTTTTTTGTTTGCCTCGACCAACTGTTTTTTTAGCTTTTTTATTTTTCTGTTTTTCAAAATTAACTTTCTGAATCGTATAGCTCTCGCCGTATTTTCTTCGGTAGGCTGGTGTTCGGGTATGTCATTGTCAGGATCGGACGCTTCGTCCTCCTCTTCGTCGTTTTCCCCATTTTCTTCTTGTATCTGCTGTTGGGGTGGCCCTTCACCCTCTGGGAATCCTTCTCCCTCGGGGCCTAAATCCTCTACATACACTTCGTCCTCGTTTACTGGTTCTCTGTGTTGGACTGTGCTAGCCGCCACCTCGGGGGATAACCCTTTACTTGTCGAAAATCTAGTATAATGCAGTCTTGACGATCCGGTTCCCTGCTTCGAGGATCCTACTCGCTGCTTCGGAGCCTGGTCCGATTTCGAAGCCATTCTGGTTGTGTCCTGAGGTCCAAGGCGGCTAGCGCAGTGTACTTTGTCGGCCATGTCTGTATACTGCAACGGATTTTTTCAGACGAATTTTAATGTAAATCGTATTTGCCCTTTTTAGGTATGTCCCTAACTACTTATTTTGTCCTTTAGCTCAAATCATCTTCTTCATCGATTTCTTCTATGGAAATTTATTTCCAAATATAACAGGAATCTTAAAAACCCTAAGATGAATATATACAAAAATATTTTTTCGTAATCGTTTTTCTTAAAGCTAGACTCCATTGTTAAGCATTTGAAACGAGAACAAACTATCGCTTTCGGAAATCAGCTCCGTCACACCAAGGTTCTGAAACTCTTAATGAATGACCTTGCCATCTGATGTTGTGCTCAGAAAACTCATAAACATACTAAAGCCTTTAAGGTTCTTTAGACGCTTATGATACAGGAGCTTCTTCTTGAAAAACAAGTTTTTTTTTTTAAAGATTTTTGACGAAAGACCAGAAAATATGCAAAGAATTTGAAAACCCTAAAAATCACAGGCAAACCCTAAGTTGTTTTAATCGTCCCTGTTTCTAGCGCCAAACTGTACGAGTAGAAAATCTGCATAGGTACTCAAGCTACCATATCCATCAGATCTACTCATACATACAATAATTATAAACCAGATTCAATGGCGCGAGGACCATAAGAACGATACCGAAGGTAAACATAATAACAGTAATCAATGGTTAAATGCATAAAGACTTGTATTAATTTCTGTGTTGTAACTACATGGATTGCAACCCTAAGGAACCATAGGAGATACAGACCTAATCCCACTCTTGCCGCTTAGGTTTTACCCAAAAGAATCCAAACCCTACAATGTTTTCCAAGCTCGCCTTATATAGGCCGAGCTTGGGTGGTTTACAGCTAATAAGACAAAAGACTCAATCGTGGTGGTGTCAGTCCTTGTCGAGTAAGGCGGTTTATTCGGCGGTGTTCAGAAGCTGACTCTGGGCTTCGGTCCTTTGGTGCGGTCCGAACCCTTTTCTTCTGAGTCTTTGCTTCGTCCGCGTGGGGTCTCCCTTCCTCTTTGGTTTAGGTCTGAGGCTTCTCTGCCGATCCTTTCGGTGTGGTTAGGCTTCTTGGATGCGAGACACGTGTCCCGAGGGGTTTTACCCTCCACAGGTGTTGTACCAGATACTGAAGGAAAGAGACAATTTTCATACCGACAGGTGCGGGGATTTGGTGTGCAGGAGGAAAATGAACTAAATTTATTGCAAACTACTGCACCCACTTAACCAAGTTCCAGTTGGAAATCAGGGACGTCTTTGTGTACTTTTAGCGATCTCTAGGTAAAGAAGCTGAGACGAAAGATGGGTCGGACTTGAATCTTACATGTCGTATAGATTCATTTTTTGGGTGTAATGAATAGTACGTGTCCACATTAGTTTTTCCCTTATCAGAAACATTGGAGATGCAGGTTAGAGATGTTCTAATGCATCCAGAAAAACAATGTGCAATGTCGGATAAGAAACTAAACTGCGACAATTTTCAATTAGCAGTGTGGTGTGACGAAGAGACGTCACACACAAATTAAAAATTATTTATTGGATATGTAGTAATTATTGCTTCAGTTCTATGTTGGAATTACTAATTAATGCCTTAAGTTATATTTTTTAGAGTAGTTTATCTCCGTTTTACTTAAGACATGTTCTATCAAACTGAACGGCTAGGGCGGGGCGAAGCCCTAACACTCCCAATTAACAATTATGATCTTACCAGGTGCATATTTTTATATTAATCCACGGTAGAAATGATCCAGGAAACCTAATTCACAATGATGTTCAATTACATAACAAGATTGAGTGGGATGCATTGATTTTAAATTACTAAGTTATTAGAGATTATAATGCACGTGGACAAAAAATTAACAATGTCGAATAAGAAACTAAATTGCGGCAATTTCAAATCATGTTGTGGTGTGACGAAGGCGTGTCATACTAAATTAACAATTTTTATTGGATAGATAGTAATTGTATGTTGCAATTGATGATTAACTTTGTTATTCATGTCTTAAGAAATTAGTCTATTTTTTTTTCCGGAGCAGGTTAACTTCGTTACAATTAAGACATGTTCCACCGAATATGAACGGCCGGGGCGGGGGGAAGCCCTGCTACTCCCAAACAACAATTGCTAATTTCTAATTATCTAAATTGTATGTTGCAATTGCTGATTAACTTTGTTGTTTCTGATGTTGTATTTTGCAATTGCTAATTATCTATTTTTTTTTTATGTTATAAGATAACAGTTTCCCCCCTTTGAAGTAGATTAATTTTGTTCCAATTGAGACAGTGAATCATAGCAACCTGGGCGGGGAAAAAACACGTCATTCTTGATCAGCAATTACGAGCTTGAATAAGTATAGCATACAATGTCATTTAAATCATATTATGTCATGTTCTTTCTGCCATACTTGATACAATAACTGCGGAGATTAGTGAGATCGAAGACATCACAAAGTGAAAAAGCCTCAACAATGAAGTGGATGAAGAAAACAATACAAGTTAAAGTTTTTTAGGTTATTTAGTTTATACATTAACGTTTTGCATGACAACTTATCTTTTGGATTTCTTGGTACCAGTTGATTTTATGCTCAGTGAGTTTTTTTTTGTCATTCAGACTTAATATTTGATGGTTATTAATATTTATTTATTTTTAAAATATTTAGTATTTTATGGTATATACACACATCTGGTCATTGCTTTTAAACCTTAGTAAATTTGCAATATCATTGTAGACGATAGATGACTAATCAGAATACGAACGAACCAAATACTAATTGTAATCAAAATTTAATGGATACATATATTTTTATCATATCTTAGAAGAATATCAAATAAAGGTTATGGATAGCAACCTATATTTTTCCCTTTAATTAATACACTTTCATTCTAAATAAAAACTGGGGCGGGGCAGAGCCCCGCCACACCATAACAAGAACAATCACCCGACCCGGTGTGTAGCACGGGTTGCCGACTAGTAAGTCATAACAAGCCCAATGCAACCTATCATAGGTACTTTCTATGTGTACTTTATTAATGGATAGGTGAGCCCTGGCTTGGATTAGGGGTGAGCAAAAGACCCAAAAACCGCCGCCCCAACCGTTTTTTGCGGGTTGGGTGTCCAATCAGCCAAAAGATGGGCCGGACGTGGATGTTGTTTCTAGAAACCAATGAATATAGGGCCGGTTGCGGTTGGAGTGGTCAAAAGTCCATGGACACCCGCACCCACTAGGGTTAAGGTTATTTAGGAAAATTTAATAAAAACTCAGGGATTATTAGATATACTATGTCAGTGATTAATTCATTCATTTGTCTTCATTCTTTGGATTGCAGACGCGTTGGAAGTGCTCAAGGATGAAGAAGAAGTAATGACTTTGAACTGACTTGTTTTTTTTTGGTGTGGTATATGCGGCACATAGTACTAACAGTAGGCTTTAGGCTTCTAAAACTTTTTCACATTTAGATTGGGCAGTTGTAAAACATGTTTTTTGGAGCTGTTGTTTATGTTTTATTGTAATTTTTTGTATATGAAGTTGTGATGTTGTACAAGAATTTGGGATACCTTATTATATATGTATGTAGGTTGTTTCGGCAGTTTACATGTGTTGCACAATGTCCAAAATCCGCCAAATATTGGGTGCGGCGCGGATGAGGCGAAAATCAGCCCAATCCGGTCCATGCTCACCTCTAGTTTGGATACACTGGGAACTTCAATTACGAGAGGTTCATTTTTTTTAACTCATTGCTTGTCAACAAAGATTTTGAAATGCTAACAGCATTTCTCTTCCGCCAATATTTGAGCAAACGATGTTACCGTTTCATAGTTGTATAACTAGTATCCTTTATGGAGCCGAAAAACAGCACTTTTAATAAACCTATGGTTTATAGCTTTCTGGACAAGAAGTGATGTTTCAAAGTGTGTGTTGTTTATTCCATCGACATGCCCGGTAGCAGGAGGCGTGGCTCACTGATGCTGGACCACACCATGCAACTCATTCGGCTACTGTACAACCTTATTTTTCGCGTGGCCCATTAGTAACAAAAACAAAAGCCCGCACATCCTTTGGCTACCAAAATATGCAATACATTAGATGTTTATATAACATTTATTATAAAAAATACATTCTTGAGTGTCCAGGAATGAACCGAAACATGTAAACTGATGTTTACGACCAATACAAACTTCACATTAATACGAATAACCGTTGAAGCACCGAGTATGATTCATTTTACACTCATTACATATACAACTATACGACAATGGTGTATACGAAGATATATTTTTACTTGAGGAGATCGATACCTAGCTTGAGCCAACATATCACCAAAGATAGACATAAATTGCTTAACAAAGGTAATAGATTCCTAAAAGAATAGTTCGATTCCTGCCAAGAATAATCGATACAAAGGAAAGGTGATTGATATGTGACTAAGGAGATCAATTCCTAGGTTTGGTGTTCGATTCCTAACATCAATGATCGATTCCCATAAAGAGAGATCGATACCTTACATGGAAAACCGATACCTAGCTTGAGTAATCGATTCCTAGCATCAGTAACTGATTCCCATACAAAGAAGTCGATTCCTAGCTTAAGAAATCAATATCTACATTAAGTGATCGATTCCTAGCATCAATATCGATTCCCATATAAAGAGATTGATGTCTAGCTTAGGAAATTGATACAAAGCCCGTAGCGTTCAATTCCTTACATTGTGGTTGATTCTTAAGTCAAGAAACCAAATACTAGTCCATGAAATGAAACTCTAACAATGGTCAATATGCATAGTGATTCAGAATTAACACTAGCAATCTCTTGAATCAAATATGATAAATCGGATAAAATCCTTGTTCAATGTTTAGCACAAACATTTAAATAACCATGAAGTTTATTCAAGAATAAAGCTTCACATCACCATTCACCAAATAAACATATGATTCACGTAAAAATACATAAATACAGTTCATACCGCCACTATTGGTAAAATATGAAGTTCCGAGGAACATTGTATACAAAGATCAACAACCACTATCAAGTATGAGATAGAGAACTTCAAGTTATGGTCATACAACTTCAATATATAAGGCATCCGTATGACACATTGATCAACAAGTGATCAAGTCGATTTATTAATATCAACAAGCATTAAGTTAAGTACATATTTTCAGCTCAGAGCAAAAGATAGGTTGGAATCGATTTGTCTTGATGTCTAACCTTTGTATGAATGATAATATGCACATTGCTCTTTAATCTTCTTCAAATCTTCAGTTTATCTTCTAGATCATACTAGCTATATTCCACATCCTAAGTTTAACCTAATGAAGTTTGACTTTAGTGAACGTGTTCAAGTGAATGAGTTTTGACATTTAAATTATGACAAAGTTGACATACCAACGCTCAGTGGGTTCAACCGAGCATGCTCTAACAAGTATTTATAGGGACCTTGAGACATACCTTACACGATCTAACAATGCGCAAGATTAGTAAATTACTGTCTTAAGTTTCATCCCCGAGCTATTAACAAATCCTTTGATGATAATTGTATTATATCATTCTCGAATCAATCAAAATACCTTGTGATATTGATCTTATAATCTCTAAGGTGCTTGGTGGTATACTCGATACCAATGTCTTTTCAACATATTATACTTAACCTCCAACTGTTTTGTTCCTACTTGATAAGTGTCATATCTTCTCTATACGATCATGTATTCCTACAAGTTAGCTTAGGATTATTTATCTCATCTCACGTTTAGATGAGCTTTATATCTTGATAAGTCATAGAAAATTATCTTGACCATGTATATGTTTATCTTTGTAACCAATATATATACATTAATGCAAGCATCTCGTCTATGCACACTTGTGAGAGGAATCTAAACAAAATTCTTTGAACTTTATTAACGAAATATATTTTAGCCACAACAAACTTTAGGTACCACAAAATTTTTAGTTAACACAAAATTACTGGGTTGAAGTTCCATGGTCATGAATCATATTTTTATATAAATAAGTAAAATATATCTCATGGGATATATTTAGTTACAATGCGGATTTTCAGTCCTGTGATAAATTTTAATCACTAGTGTAGATTTTAGGCCATAATGCAAATTTCCAGTTACAAGGCACATTTTTTTTTTTTGAAAGGTAGGTCGTTTTATTTATATAGGCAATTCAGTTACAAGTTCAGAGAGTTAACAGGAGATCAAAATACAAGAATGAGTAGTAAAGTCTTTAACCTCAAACTGCACTACGACCAACCTACATCTAGACGAACCCTTGACTACAATGTGATGAAGCCTGACAAGAGCAAGAACATAAGCAAGAGACTGAGACAATATGAGAGAAACAAAAGAGACCAACCAAACACCACAAAAGGCAATGGTGCAAAGACCCTGAGGTCCTCTGAATGGACAACCCAGCTGAGATGCCCAAAAGTATGACGAAGGAACCCATCCAACAAACTCGAAATCCACCACACGCGATTGTCTCCAGAATCCACCAAAAGGTATGCGCTTGAACGTCTGACTTAAAAGTTAAACCTGATTGCAGCACCAAAAAAGAAGTGGTAAACCACTCATTCAAAACTATCAAAACCGGTTCCAAGTTCTGATAGTTCCCATCCAACGCAGTCATTCCTGCTGCGAGTGATGGCTGTTGCCAGGCACTCGCATTCCTGAAGAGAGCATGTTAACTGCTAGTTCTTCTTCCCCCTCTAATTCTACGATTGTATGCATCCGTCCAGAATGTAGAGGCAAATTTCTTGAGGCAGATATAAATGGCCTCTTGTTGTCCTTATTCCTGGAGAGGGAAAAACTGAATGTTGTTGTTCATTGATAGCGATCGAGTTGCTTCCACCTTCAATTTGATTGTGATCCAGTTTTCTTGTTTTTGCTAGTGGGAGCATTTATGCAAAATCTGGAGAACTATCAGCTATTGCCCTCGAGTTGGATCTTCATGGTGGCCTTCCTCTTCTAGTATAGTTAATGATGTTAAAAGAAGCTGAGGTATCTTGAATTTTAACGTCCTTCGTTGAATTTGGTTGTCTGAAGACTCTGTTGCACATTGAGAGTTTCTAGGTTCAGTCTGAGTGTGGTGCAGCGGTTTTTTGTGCTTGAGGACCCTTTTCTCCATCCAATGTTTAGAAACCCGGTCCAGCCCAGCCGGTTGGACCGGTAAACCGGTGACCCAATAAAAAAATTGGGCTGGTTCATCTTTAACCCAGCAATTTAAAAAAAAAACGTGATAAATTTGTTGAACCAGATAAACTGTCCGGTCCAACGTGAACCACTTGACCCAACACGTTTTTATCTGGTTCACCCGGATGCGTCTTCCCCTATTGATACGAAATCAATCAGTGGTACCTAGAGTTTGAACTGATGGAAGAGTTTGAATGATAATACGAGAAAGAAATCAAACACAATAACAAAACACTTA
>JAJJMA010246194.1:0-10972 GCA_023529015.1 Papaver nudicaule
TAATCTTTGGAGGCTCACGGCCATGCCCTAGCTTAAACTCTTGGGGGCTCGCGCCCATCCCTTGCCTAACCTTTGGGGGCCTCACGGTCATCCCTTGCTTAGTTATTGGAGGCCTCATGGCCATGCTTATCCAAATTTATAGGGGCTTATGGCTGTCCCTCGCTTGATTTATGGAGGCCTCATGACTATCCCTAGCTCGTATTCATGGAGGCCCATGGCCATTCTCTTGTTCACGGTTATCCTTGCCTTCTTAGAGCTAAGAAATCTCCTTCCCTAGCCTTGCCTTTACTTATGGATCCCGCTGATCCAAGTCCTAGATGATTATGGACATTTATTCCATGATATTCTAGTTTCCTAATCAAATTCGGAAATCTGGCAGATTACGAATTGCCTCAAAGGAAGATTTTTACAGCCCAATCCGTGAACAATTAGGAGAAACTTCCTTCACGAAAGTTTCTTCTATGTGAGTTCCCTATAACATACTAAAATTTCGTTATTTTATCGAATTTAGGCTGGCCTGGGTGATTTTTTGGAATGGATGACGTGCAAACTGTCCAGAAATCTGAAGTGACCCATCCTCATACGTCCTATGCCTAACTTCCTAATAGGATTATTATGCTATGTAACATGGCTTATTATTATTATTGTGGCCTATCTTTAGGTCTTGGATTGGCAATGCCTATGCATTCTTGATGATGGCTACGCTGTGTTAGCTTCTATAATCAGTGCTATAATTCTTAATCATGGCTCATGTCTATGACTTATATTATTTTGGGCATTCATATGTCTTCATTATTCAGAGAATTGGTGCATTACATGCCACAAGCCAATTTCTCATATTTATGGCAAATCAAAAGTCGTATTTACTTGACTATTGCCACAGAGAGTTGATGAAATCCTCTCAGTCTAAATGGCGGTTGCATAGCTCAATCCTTAGACTTATCTCATTGGTTTAAATGGCGATTTCCCGGCTCAATCCTTAAACCAAACTTAAAAGAGATACGCAAGCTTATCGCTTAATCTCTATTTTTACGCGAAGTCCTGAGTTTACCAGTAATTGGTACGACTTTGCACTTAGTCATCTTTGACTTAACAAATATTCAATATTTAACAAATCTTACGAGAATCAAGTAAGTTACATGGGGGGATATTCTTTAGGGTTTTGGTTTGGCGGTCTACAGCACGTGTGATTGCAACGGCTCAATCACTCAACGGGAAAGAAACTAAGTAGTGTGAACGTTGCTGAAAAGAGGGGATGAGAAAGTGGGCTGTTATTCTTCCTTAATATTAGGCGCAAGACTTGCCCCACTTACTCCTGTTGATGGTGGTTTTTGGCGAGGAGGTCACGGGAGTAATTTTGCATCAATTTCTGGCATCCTGGAATAGCTCGATACAAAGTATGAATTTATTTTTACAATAGGGATAAGATATTTTGGTTGCCATTAGCCATATTTTGATATCTCATGACCCTAGCCTAGTAGCATGGTCCATATCCCTAGCCTATACGTAAAAATACCTACGCATGCGCATTAGCCTAGCTCATGCTCGAGCCAAACCCTAGGCAATTCACGTCATTACCAATTGGCCTAGCCTTGGATATCCACGCCACTCTCCTTGGCCTAGCCTTGGATGCCCACGCCATTACCTTGGCCTAATTTTGGAGCCCCACGACCATTGCCTTGCCTTTAGCCTTTGGGTATCCACGTTTATTAGCTTGCCTTGGCTTTTGGATGCCCACGGCCACTCCTTACCTTAGCTTTTAGATACCCACGACTATCCCCCAGCTTTATCTTTGGATGCCCACGGCATCACCCTTGATTAACTTCTTGGGGGCCTTGCGCCATCCCTTGCTTGGTCTTTGGATGCCCACGCATCTCCCTTGCTTAGTTTTTGGATGCCCACGGCCATCCCTTGGCTAACTTCTTGGATGTCCACGACATTCCCCTTTGCCTAGTGCTTGGAGGCCCACGGCCATTCCCTGCCTTAGCTCCTTGGATGCTCACGCCATCCCTTGCCATCTTCTTGGATGCCCACGGCATCTTCCTTGCTTAATCTTTGGGTGCCCACGGCCATGCCTTGGCCAAACTCATGGAGCCCCACGGCCGCGCCTTGGCCAAATATTTGGAGGCCTTATGGCCATGCTTAGCCTAATTTATGGGGGCCTTATGGCTGTCCCTCGCCTAATTTATGGAGGCCTTATGGCTTTCTCTCGCTTGTACTCATGGAGGTCCACGGCCATACTCTCTCTTACTGCTATCCTTGCCCTCTTAGAGCTAGAGTATATCTTTTCCTAGCCTCCCCTCTATTTATGGATCCCGCTGATCCAAGTCCTAGAGGATTATGGACTTTATTGAGTCCATAATACTCTAGTTTCCTAATCAAATTCGGAAATCTGGCAGATTACGAATTTCCTTGAAGGACGATTTTTACAGCCCTATCCGTGAACAATTAGGGGGAGCTTCCTTCACAAAAGTTTTTCCTCTATGAGTTCCCTATAACATACTAAAGTTTCGGTATTTTACCGAATATAGGCTGGCCTGGGTGATTTTATGAATGGACGACGTGCAAGCTGTCTAGAAATCTGAAAATAACGTAATGTTATGGCTTATCCTTTTACATCCTATATCTAACTTCCTAATAGAATTATTATGCTGTGTAACATGGCTTATTATTATTATTGTGGCCTATCTTTAGGTCTTGGATTGGCAATGCTTATGCATTCTTGATGATGGCTACGCTGTGATAGCATCATTCGTCTGTTTTCCTGATTATGGACTTGCTTCTATAAATCAGTGCTATAATTCTTAATCATGGCTCATGGCTATGACTTATATTATTTTGGACATTCATATGTCTTCATTACTCAGAGAATTGGTGCATTACATGCCACACACCAATTTCTCATATTTATGGCAAATCGAAAGTCGTATATACTTGACTATTGCCACAGAGAGTTGCTGAAATCCTCTCAGTCTAAATGGCGGTTGCATAGCTCAATCCTTAGACTTATCTCATTTTTTTAAATGGCGATTGCCCGGGTCAATCCTTATACCAAATCTAAAAGAGATATACAAGCTTATCGCTTAATCTCTATCTTTACGCAAAGTCCTGAGTTTACCAGTAATTGGTACGACTTGCACCTAGTCATCTTTGACTTAAACAAATATTTACAAATCTTACGAGAATCAAGATTAGTTACATGGGGGGATATTCTTTAGGGTTTTGGTTTGGCGGTCTACGGCACGTGTGATTGCAACGGCTCAATCACTCAACGGGAAAGACACTAAGTCGTGTGAACGTTGCTGGAAAGATGGGATAAGGTAGTGGGTTGTTAGTCTTCCCTATTATTAGGCGCAAGACTCTTAACAACTGACCCCACTCACTCCTCACTCCCACTCTTCCACTTCTTCCACTTCTTACGAGATCAGTTGGAATTTTATTGCTATAAATAGGTCACTCGACCAGTTTGGAAACACAACAACAAGAACAGACAAGTTCAACAGTTTAATTCAGTGCAAGTATAATCAATCTGTCTTATCGATAATTGATTAACTCTTCTCATTCAGCATTCAATATCTAGTGAGAACTGAATATCCATTTTTTTTAGCAATTTAATCATCAACATCACATAAATTATAGCAATTCTCTGATCTCATCTTTCTCTGCTTCCCTCCCTAAACCAACCCTATATCCTCTTCTTGTAACTGAAGCAATACTCGAACGGTCATTTCTTGGTTTAGGCGAGTCTTGTTCGATCTTGACCTCTCGAATACCATTACAACTTCAAATTACATCATCATATTTCACACTTTACCCCTCAGATTCTCTTTATTGTTTTACCCCTAAAACAACTCCACACTCCCACTCTTCCACTTCTTACGAGATCAGTTGGAATTCTATTACTATAAATAGGTCACTCGACCAGTTTGGAAACAGACAGTTCAAGTTCAACAGAACAAACAGTTTAATTCAGTGCAAGTATAATCAATTTATCTCATCGATAATTGATTAACTCTTCTCATTCAGCATTCAATATCTAGTGAGAACTGAATATCCATTCTTTTAGCAATTTTAATCACAACATCACAGAAATCATAGCAATTCTCTGATCTCATCTTTCTCTGCTTCCCTCCCTAAACCAACCGTATTTCCTCTTCTTGTAACTGAAGCAATACTCGAACGACCATTTTTTGGTTTAGGTGAGTCTTGTTCGATCTTGACCTCTTGAATACCATTACAACTTCATATTACATCATCATACTTCACACTTTACCCCTCAGATTCTCTTTATTGTTTTACACCTAAAACATTTGGCGACCACAGTGGGAGGTCATTATCTCAGTTGTAAGAAAAGATGGTTGAAACTAGGAGGCAGAGTTCAGAGAACACGAATTCTCCAAATATTACCAGTGGTCCCACGACTTCATCTGTCACAAGTGGGGTCACCAATACCCAAACTAGGGGCGCCATCACCTCTGCTAGCCCCACCACCCAAAACGTGAATCCAATCACGTCTCAAAACCCTAATTTTGTGGCTCCCTCAACTCATGTGGGGTCCACCTTATTCTCACCCTTTATGGACGTCCAGCCTGGGTCCACCTCATCCTTATCCCCTGCCGCCACGTCCCCCCTCTCTCATATTGTGGGGACCACCACTACTACCACCTCTTCAGCTCCTTACACTCCTATCTCAAGCCGCACATAAGCTTTTCTTTTTGGGCCCCGCACTGGAGAAACAAGGAGTACTAAGGGCTCACCTAGCATAGTGGATCTCATGAAGACCCAACAAGATTTATCCCTAAGTCAGAACAATATGGTGAAAACCCAATTGGAGTTGCTGACGTGTTTGAGATCTCTCCCAGAGAAGTTGACGCCACCAACAAACTTAGGGCTAACTCGTGCAGAAATCCCTGTCAATATCAACATGGTGGGTCCCTCTCAAGTTCATGTGATCCCTGATGATCAAGATACTCATGTCCACACCACACGTGGACCAAGCACGGGTTTTCAATATAACTTCGTCACTCGTGAAGATTTACAGAATCTCCTACAAGCTCAGGACGTGGAAAATTCAGATTTGTTTCATCGTCATCAACCTCCATATCCAATTGAAATTCAACGTGAATCTCTTCCTGAAGAATATGTCATACCTTCATTCTCGATGTATAATGGTATTGGGAATGCTCGAGAACATATATCTCGCTTCCTAGAATCATTGGGAATACATGAAAGAAGCCAAACTGTATGTCTCAAAGAATTCTCGAAATCTCTGACGGGA
Source organism: Papaver nudicaule (assembly GCA_023529015.1). Classification (NCBI taxonomy): domain Eukaryota; kingdom Viridiplantae; phylum Streptophyta; class Magnoliopsida; order Ranunculales; family Papaveraceae; genus Papaver; species Papaver nudicaule. The sequence goes on from JAJJMA010246194.1 coordinate 5,279, forward strand.
AAGGCATACACTTGGTATAATAATCTAGTTCCTAACAGCATTCTCAGCTGGAGCCAGATGGTTAATGCTTTCCTCAAGAAATACTTCTTTGTGTCTGAGCAACTCACTCTCTCCGATTTGGGAAGACTTTATCACGAAACAATGAACATCCAGATGATTATGTGACGAGGTTCAGAACTCGTGCAGTGGATTGCAATGATCCAAACGTGACCGAATTGCAGTTGGTGGAGCTTTGCATCAATGGAATGATACCAGTATATCGGGCCTTATTGGAGAATCTGGATATTAACAATTTCACCAAGCTCCATAAGTCTGGCAAACGATCCGCCACTACTGCACCTGCGTTACTAGAAAGGCCCAGGCCTGTAAAGGTTGAAGAAAGTCGTGGTGAGACATGTGCCAGCAAGCGACTCGTCAACAAGCAATATAGCTTTCTTCCCTCAGTTCATGCTGTCACTGAAGGTGTTAAGAAGAAGGCGCCTACTCCTGAGGCCCCACAACTAAAACGTGCGGCCCCAACTCAATCTCAGGTTCCTACGCGAGTCCCAGCTAACAATCCTGCACCAAAAGCACCACGACAACCGAGGGAATTCCCTAAAGTTCCTGATTTCCCTTGTACCATAGATGAAGTGATAGAGCTCCTGGAAGCATGGATTCAAGATGGTGCTGTCAAGTTACCTCCTGTACGGAGAGAGCCTACAACACAAGAAATGACTGATCCCAAGTATTGTCATTTTCATAGATTCGTCAATCATCCCACCAGCGAGTGTCATCGACTCAAGCAAATCTTCAACGAAAAGATCGAGTCAGGAGAGTTGAACTTGGGGAATGAGGGCATGCATAAGAATCCACTTCCTCAGCATCAACCTCAACGTCAACATCAACATCAACCCAACATTCGAAATTTCACTATCTCCGGAGAATCTGTCAAGCAAACTGCTAATTATTTGATGGAGAATTTATGCGAGCTCTTGCATTTTTCTAAGAATCAGCGAAGAAACATTTTTGCCGCCTTCAACTGGATTGCTAGCGGCAAAGAATTATATGTACCTGAAAAACATGAAGAAGCTCAGCCAAAGCCTAATGAAGTTACACCAGAGATGATGGCAGGGAAGTGCGTTCCAATACCACTTATCTCTGCTCGTCTCAAAGGTACAAATTTCAAGAAAGTTCAAATTGATGCTGTTGTTATGGTTAATTTAATTCCAATCAAAACACTTCAAGCAATTGGGATTTCTAGACGGGATGTCATCTACTATCCCACAGTGACAAAAGATTCAAAAGGAAATCTTCGAGATATATACGGTCATGTTACTTTGGATCTAAAGGTTGACTCTACTCGCACCAAAGAAAAGTTCCATGTAATCAAGGAAGATGAGGAACACGACATGATCTTGGGGCGTCCCTGGCTCCATGAGAAGAGATTTGTGCCTACAATCTCACCACTGATCATCAAGGTCCAAGAGTTCATGTTTGACCAAGAAAGCTGCAACGTGGGAAAGCTGGAGTACCATGTGGGGTCCGAAACTCTGGTGATATTCAAGGAGGTACGTGAAAGTGATTTGAAATATTTTGTTCAGAATTATTTACTTAATGGGAATCCTATCCAACGTGTCCCTACACAAGGATTGGATAATTCTCTGACATGGGGACTTGATTGCATCAAGTATCAAACCCTCTGAGACACCTCGTGAGGAAGTCAAGGCCGATAAGTGGGCCCGGACAAAGCAACGGACAAAGCAACGGTCGTATAGGCGGAAGGCACCTGAGACGCCATGGGTGCCCAAGGCTTTTCAAGAAGGGGATAAGGTTATGCGACGCACTAACCAAAAAGTAGCTTCTATTTCGGGGTCCACACCAAACTGGGAGGGACCTTATGTTATATCTCGTGTCATGCCTGATGCGCGATACATGATAAGTGCAATACATGAGAGACTCTCAAACATGGTGGTCAATGGCAAATGGCTCAAGAAGATATAAAGATTCACTAGAGTTTATTTATTTTCCTGTAATTTTCAATTCCTCCAAAATAAAAGTGCAAGCAATCTCTTGCCTTTTAGCAATTCAATTCAAAATTCAAATTCAAAACCTATGAGTTCAAAATAGTCAATTCCTACAAACCATTTGCTCAATGAACCAAATAAAAGCAAAATAAAATTCTACTGAGAAAAATGTTTTGCTCCTGAAACCTTTCAGAAACAACCATCTAATGAAGATTCCGCTCCTTCATCAGCTGCCTTCTTTATTAGAGCAATATCAACAGTCTTCTTCTTCACCTCTTCAGTTAACTTACGGAGTTCCTCAGTCATGGCAGCATGATTCCTATCTTCTTGCTTCACCAAATCATGGGTGAATTTGCCAACAACAGCACGCCTTGTTCGGACGTATTAGATTCTCGCCTGAAGCCACACCAAGTTGGGTTTGAAGTTTTCGAATGTAGCAATCAGCTCTTCTGCTTCATCTAGCGCCTCATTGGTCACATCTTTTAGTGGGGTGGCATCCATCTTCGAGATCAAGTTCATAAGGTCAGCTGCAACACCTGCGAGCGTATGGAAATGGGCACTTCTTCCAGCAATAATAAGGTGACCATAGCGATCTCATATCTTTCTATACAGTGGGACGTGTCCCTCAGGGACATTAAATCCTCCCACTAGTGTATGACCAGGAAGAATTGTTTTATGGGGAGGATTATATGCCAAACCAGCATGAGGAAACTCAAGAAGAGTCCACTTAGTTGGAGCATTCACACCAACCATGTCGATATTATCATAGGCTTGTGTTTCTTTATCGACGAGCTGAAAGAATGGTTCAAAACAAGCAGAAGTTTAATAATATGTTCAAGCTATATGATGAAATCTTAGCATAAGAAGATGATCAAATGTACCTCGGCAATGGGAGGATTTTTGTCAGCGATATTGTCAAAATCCTTATTGAGGTTTTGGCTATCCCAGATCTTTTTACCAACGAAGTAGTTGTTGTTCGTTTCTTCATTATCCTCAGAAGGCCGCAAGAGCAAACAAGATGAGAATAAAATACTAAATATTTTATTTTCGGATTGAAGGAGTTAACAAAAGGTAACCTGTGTCACAGAGGATTTAGGCCTTGTGGAGTCTCCACTTTTATTCTGCTCAGTAATCATGTCAGTGGATTTGGGTGGTGTATTCAGAGTTGATTCTTCAAGCACTGGGTTTCGCTCTAAGGGAACAAATGAAAACCCTTCGACTCCTGTAGCAGGTCCATCCTATATCAAATAAAGAAGAAATGTCATTGAAAGAAGATATTACAAAGGATTCACGACGTTATTTGAAGAAGTAATTTTCTGGCCTCTGAATTCTTACGAAGTACAGTGAAAAACTCAAAAACTGTACAAATCCGTAAGAGATATGAAAAAATTTCCTTCACGAAAGTTGTTCGTATGGATGTTTTCTATCACGTGCTAAAAGGGCTTAATTTTTGGAGAAATCTACTGGCCGGAATGATTTTTCTACTGAACAGCGTGCAATCTGCAATATTCCTGGACGTTGCGCCACCTTGTGGCACATAAAATAACGAGCAAAAATGCATGAAATTCAGATTTTCTTTTTCGAGGTGAAAGCTACTGAAGTCCTTTTTCTAAATTGGGGTCAACCATCGAAATCCGCCATCGTATGAGGATTTTACAGCTATTCTCGTGACGCGGCTCGAAACAGGAAAATCTGACGGGATTTTTACTTTTTTACTAAAAGTGAAGATATAGCTAACGGGATGAAGTCTTACCTTTACCCAATCACTTACAAGTTGATTGGAGACTTGATCACCACTCGAAGGAGCCGCCATGGATCTGTTCTTAGCTTGGAAGAGTGACGATTCTCCCGAAAGATGACTACCAAAAGATATAGACGTCTGTGTTGCAGAACTAGCGAACTTCGAGCTGGGTGACGAATGTTGCTGCACAAGACACATGAATGAGATGTCAAAAATCATCATAAATCAAGCATATGCAAGAATTCAAAGGTTCAAGGTAATTACCAGATCATTCATATCTCCTATTTTACGCTTAAGAGTGCAATATTTAAGCAAAGGGTATGGTGCCAAGTCGTTCTTGGAGGGAAATGCACATACTTCTTTAGGGAGAGCCATGAAGTCTCTATATGACTTTATTTGGCTGTTCCAAAATTGCCTGCCCACTTCGGTAATTGATGGTACTCTTTCCCCTGAGAGGAATAACACGGGACTGAGCACCTTGGTACGAAGTTCCTGCATGTTCTTTGGAGAAACACCTCGCTGAAATGGGATATCCTGGTCAAAGCCCATCTGACGAGCTCCCCGGTCAATATTATATGCTTTGGTAATGTAGCGCCATGCTTTGCTAATACCAAGGAGATGACCACTGCAACAGCTTATCATAAAGATCTTCCCCGCTTCAGTAGGAAATCCATCTACATAAAGAACCTTTGCTGGAGTATTACTCGGAGCCTCACCAAACGATCGAAGTTGAGCTACGCCTTCGGGAATTAAAGTCCATGGATGAAAGACCACCGCTTTTTCATTATCCATGAATGCAAGAAAATCCTTCGAAATGGGCTTATTCATCCAACGAACAATTCGAGCATGGTCTGACGAAGATTTGTCCTTAGAAGACAAATTCGGGGCATAACCAGGATAATGCTCATATATCCAAGCTTGTATGAAGTTTTTTGATATGAATGTATCAATTTTGGCGGCGCCATTTCAAAGTTTCATATTTGCAGACAAAGCAGAAAGCTGGGCATACAGGGTACCAAGAAACAAAGAGCCAATGGGTACGGGAATACCTCGAGCCAATCTTATGGCATAAGGGATAAGCATAAGTTTCAGCTTCTTGTGGCCATGAAGGTTCTCGAAGACGTCTTTTGATAACCAAAGTAAGAGGAACGCAGCAACATGCAATAACGAAGAACAGTCATTACTGGGTTTTGACCAGTGAGTCATCCATGAAGCATAAGCATCGTCATGCCTGTTCAGAGTTTCAGCAATGTTGGTTAGCTGAGCTTACACCTCTTTTTCATCCGCATTCAGGATAATATTGAACTCTCCACTAATTGGGAGTCGCAATAATACTGCCACATCTTCCAGTGAAATTACGAGCTCTCCCCATGCGAGTATGAACGAATTTGTACCATCACACCAACGGATCAGAAGAGCAGCCAAAGCACGTTTATCCCTAATTACGAAGGAAGCATTCGAACTCTTTACAGCATATAAGATTTTGGCGCTCTCTAAAGTCGCCTTAACGTCTGGAATGTTGAGCATCTTCTGGAGATACAGAGACCATGAGTTGATTTGTTTATGTGGAGACCGGTAAATAAGGGTGGAAGCGCTGAAGTCGCCTCTCTGCAGGCAAAAGTGAGTCACCGGTGATGGGTTGATAACCATTGGAGAGCCAAGATTGCTTATAAGGATTTTAGATTGATTCTGGGGAATTACAACTTGAGCTAAACTCGCCAAACGAGTTTCAAATTCATCGTTGATATGAGGAATCTCTTTTGGAGCTATGTTGGAGATGGCCTCATCATCAGCACGAGAAGAACTGTGGGATTCCTTGTCAGTCATCTTAATCTTCCAGTCTACAAAATTCTATGTTTGTGTGAAAGGGAAAGAACAAGCTCAAGAAGGAGGGCAAGCACTCACTTAAAAAAAAATAAAAATTGTTTGTATATATATATATATATATAT
>JAJJMA010246195.1:0-11628 GCA_023529015.1 Papaver nudicaule
CTTTTGGAAATAAGTATATGGACTTAATGATAATGTTAAGCCTAATCATATACGTCTTACAAACAAGATTCATTGGAATACTTAGAAATTCCTAAAAAAAAACGACCCAAAATATTGCAATGCAAAAGGCGAGTATGATACATAATATAATCTGAGCTATATTATGAATAGGCAATATTATTGATGCACATTTCATGTAGATGTTCTTGGAATATGTCATTTTGATTACTTACTGATGTCACATGTTGCAAAAACTACATGAGCGGGATTCATGTACTCCAGACACCGAGGAAAAATCTCTCCTCGAACCTCTTCATATGATTCAAAATCTTTATATTACTATTATTTTTGTCTTCAAAGTGATTGCAAGAACCGAATGGCAATTATACATGGAAAAACAATCATTTTCATTCCACTCTCCCCTGGAGGAAAATAGCCAATTTTAAATTATGTCAAAACTTGTATGCATTTTTTTTAGGTAAGTTACAAAACAATCATACTTTTGAAACATATTTTACAAAGCAGTCATACTTTTAAAACATGTTTGCAAAATGGTCACAATGGCTTTAACTTTAGAGTTATCTCACTATTCACAGTTACTTTAGTCAGTGTTATTACCTAACTGTCCCTTAGGTGAGGGTGGTGGTGAAGGGTGGATTTATGGTCAGATGGTGGTGGTTCAGGTGGGGGCGGTTCAGTTTCAGGTGGTGGTTGTGGGGTCTCAGGTTGCGGGTTCAGGTGGTGGGGTTTCACGTGGTGGTGGTGGGGTTTCAGGTGGGGGTGGTGGGGTTTCCGGTGGTGGAGGGGTTTGGGTGGAGGTGGTTCATGTTTAGGTAGTGATGGTGGGATTTCATGTGGTGGGGTTCAGGTTCAATTGGTGGGGTTCAGGTTGTAGAGGTGGGGGTTCAGGTGGTGGTGTATATAAGAGGAAGGGAGGGGTAATACGGTAAATATTTAACACCGTTTATTGCTTTTTGGTTAACTCGGATGGAATATGACCATTTTGTAAACATGTTTTAAAAGTATAATTGTTTTGTAAAACATGTTTCAAAAGTATGACTGTTTTGTAATTGACCCTTTTTTTTAATTATAGGACCAACCCGTGTTGCTACTGCACGTGTTGATTTGATGATTTCAATGTATATGAAATGTCATAAAGCTTTCATAGAACAGGGAAAAAAATGACGACTATAACCAAAGTAAAATGTTCAATCATTTTCAAAATCATAGTTATAGATTAAAGAAAGCAAACCAACTGATCATGCTCATGTATTTTTTTGCAACCTGTAACATTAGTAATTAATTAAATTTAATAAATTCCAGAAAAGTCTTGCTCTAATTTTTTTCCATGCAGTATTTATTGGATTTTCTTTAATGTAGTTAAGCTTGTTGATCGATCAGCAATGATCCAAGAAGTGATGAAAAACTTCTCACCATCTCTCCCTCGGTAGAGTTATGTTATTCTTAATCTCCTAGATTATACTTTGGCAAAACTCTTTCTTTGGCTCAAGGTGTTCAACATAGTGACCCTCTTGGCCCTTACATCCACTTGTGAAGAAAGTCGCTGAACAATGTAAGAAAAAATTACAAGATTGGTACCAAGATGACGGTACTCTCATTGGGTATACCTTAATGGCAAGACATTGGGACTACACCTTAACGTCTCCAAAACTTAGCTCTTCTGACCTACATCAGATGATAGAAGTTTAGAAGAAGGTACATTTCCTGCACACATCAACAAACCAGAAGAGGGTGTGAAGCTACTAAGTGGTCATGAAATTTTAAACCCCAATTTTTGCAGCAACACGGTGTTGATCCGAGTGCATAAAACTACCAGGTTAATGGATGCCATTAGGAAGCTTGAAGACCCACAATGTGAGCTACTAATGAACTGTGCAGTGATTGTCAACTTGAAACTAAACACTTTCTTTCTCACGATTTTCTCTTATGTTAGTCATTTCAATTAGTAGACTTAGGAGTGTAATCCAATAACCAAACCTTAATTTTCTAAGACACTAGACTCGTATCAAAAAGATTCATCCACTGCTAATGATAATTGATACCTGAAGTACGACAGTATATTGGTGAAGGTATGATGTATCTAAACACTCACCTCCAATACAATTGGTTATAATCATTACTATATCTGTTTTTAAGTGATTTTTACCTAGAGGATGCCTAATTATTGATGTGTGATTTGGATGAGAAGACTACCTCTAAGTGAACCTCTACATCTAGAGGTTCACCTATAGGATGTCTAATTATCTTTTTTGACACATCAATGGGTTGCAGATGTTGTTTTTATAAATATGGTTGTGCATTCTATGTGGCATAACACTTTTACTGTTAAAAAGTAACTATTTGAGAGCTCTTAGTTTCATGGATTTTACCTTAAAGAAGATGGTAAAAACTACTAGATATAAGTTTCATAAATTGCAAAAGGAAATCATACAAAGATAGTTGTTGTCTTACAACTTATATTCATACACCGACTAACATGCAAGATGCAAGAAAACTACTTCTAACAGAATTGACAAACCAGACAGGACACATAGACTAGTAATATAAAAGCATGCAGATTACAAATTGTAAACAAAGTGTAACTAATTGTTATTTGTGTTATTATTCTCCTTTAAACTGGAATTGTTGCCATTAGGAATCGTCCGAGTCGTGTAAAAAAAATCAATACGAGTTGAATCAGAGCTTTGAACCGGTAATGTAATAAAGCGTACGATTCAAACATGAACCGTGGATTCAGTCAAAAATTTTGATGCACGGTTCGGTTTTTCTTTTCGTTTTTAAAATTTTTAATATCAAAACTGAAGTCTAAAAAGGGGTTAAAAGGACATACATACATCCTCAGATCCAAAACAATCACAGCCTCTCTCCTATCTTGGGAGAAATCAATCCCAGTTAGCCTAACTGAAACATCTAAGTTCTTAACCAAATGGGTAGATTAGTGTTGGCAAAAGAGTAAAGTGGAAGAGATGATGGGGAAGAAGAGATAAGAATGAAAGCCAGAGAGAAAATTGTGAATTCCATTTGTTGGTTTAATTGTTGGGTTGAAGAGTTGTACTTAATTCTGTAAATCAAATTGTTGATAGAATTGATAATATAAAGAACACTAATAGTGAAATAAAACAATGATTGCTCATCATATCTTTCTACAACAATTTCTAGTAATTTTCGGCCTTGGTTATGAGAATCCCATGTTTTACAGTGAAAAAGGAGAAAAGCAAGTCAAGAAAATCAAAAGGAGATTTTGACTAGAGGAATTTGGATTTCATTTTTATGGCAATGGACACATGTCAATGGAAAGAGACACACTGCACATAAATGCTCAATTGTCATTTAATTCTTTTATACTATTAATCCAGTCAAACGCGGTAGTTTAAAATGATGTCACACTGGTGTTAATTATTAATTGTTTGAAGACATGTGTTAGAGGGATTTTTCTTGCTTAGTGTTATAAGTGGGTACTCTAAGTATTTTACGAAATGTGTGTGAGTGTGACGAATAAGAGCTTGTTGTATGTTTTTGTTTCGGATACAAATATATGTTTTTTTTTGTAGATATTAAAAAAAAATGATCATGAATCTTCGATTCACGATTTAACATACGAATCGATTCTTAGAAAATGAAAAACGATTCACGATTTAAAAACCTTTGTTGCATGGAAGAACTTTCAGTTTGTCTTTATGTGGATTGAATCTTGGTCCCGCAAGCCCCAAAGTGCAAAAGTACCATAGTTATGAACTTCAAGCTATGGTTTGCACTGACAAAGCAATTAAGTTAATTCTTACTAATCAGATCCTTTTTATAATGATCAATAGTAAATGTTATCGACTATTCGACTGATAGCTTGGTAAAAATAAGAGTCAAAAGGAATGATCCTTACTAACCTTTCGATGAGATGACTTAATGATATCAGATGCGCAAGCTACGGTCTTAGATGTTCAAAGGATATTCGACTCAACCACCTAATCAATCCTAGTTTGAGAATGACTTTAATTAAGGATTGTGTTTTGAGGATTCAGTGGGTTCAATCGAGCAGTACTTTCACATATGTTCATAGTTTTCTTCGTGTATATAGTCAATTCATGTCAATACGGAAAGACAGGTGTCAAAAATAAATAAGAGGATATAGATGGCACATCAAAGTTTTGGTACGGAATATCTGAGGTGCATGCAAGAAATAATGCCACAATTAGCAAAGATTGATATATTTTAAAACCTTGTGATTTTGATTTAAATGAAAATTGAAGTTTAAATGCTAGTATTTAAATCATCGAAGGAGAGGATAATGGGAAACTTACCTAAAACAACAATTTATATAACCTCATAATATCAATAGTGATTAATTGCTTATGCTTTAAGTCTCGAATTTTATGGAAATTTATGTCAAATGTTTTTTCAAATTTATGATGAAAAACAATAGAATCTATATAACAAAAGAGTGTGAGGTTTTGAGCTTTGGATGACCGGATAACATTCGGGTTACAGATAAAAATTCCCGGCCTTTCACGGCCTTATCTCAGGTTTGTAAATCCAAGGACTATTTTTTTTACCAGACCTCAATCACAATTTATTGACCAACCCTCCATCACTATTATTTGGAAAAGAGATTAATAATCCATACAGAAAACGTACCAAAATTAATGGGCTCAATCAAAAGTTAAACCAAAATTTACTTTGCAGTTTCACCATTTATTGTTTTTTATTTATTTTTCATTTTCACTACATTATTAATAAAGTATATAAAACCAGATACTGTATAAATGAATAAGATTTCATACCATAAGGAAATCATACACATTTATAATCTCATAAGCAATCTTGTTCATCAACCACATTACATTTTTTAATTTTACTGGTTAATTATAATGTCGAAATGTATCGTCTTAGCACGTTGGATACTCATATTAACAATCTTCATTTATGGAGAATTAGTTGAAGGAAGAACAAATCTGAATCCGGTGAACAAATCAATAGTCAAAACCATTAAGGTGAAGTGTATTGTTTTTGGTTACATGTAGGTGTATATATATATAATTAACTTGGTACTCCTAGACATATTTTTTAATTTATACATACATTATCTCATTGATCTTTATCTTACAGGTTGATACTGAGGAGATCATCGATTGTTATGATATTTATAGACAACTTAGTCTTAATAATCCTTTGCTTTGTAATCATACAATACAGGTTTGATATTTGTTTCTATTTTACATACTTTTCCTCATGATACATGTTTTCACACTCCTAAGAAATTACTTTATTCTTGTTGTTATCCAAAAGATGGCACCAAGTTCGTACCCAACAGGAATGAAATCAGATGATTTTGGGACACTTCAACTTACACAAACTTGGCATAGATATGGATCATGCCCCGAAGGAACCATCCCTATTCGGAGGAAAGGAAAATATTATGATCTTACACTTTTGCGTAAACATAATCCTCCAAAGCCGTCACCTTATAAGACTAATGTTACATCAGTATACAATTTTGGCGTCGGTCATGAGGTATATATAATCACAAATCATTGCTGTTATTAATTTATTTTCATTACGTGTATATATAGTTGTACTAATCAAAATATGTATTTTTACAGTACGCGACAATTGAGATGCAGGGAAATTTCTAGGAGCACAAGCAAAAATAAATATTTGGAAACCGGTTACTGAAACAAGCAATGAACTGAGTATATCCCAAATTTGGGTTTCTGCCGGTTATGACGAGGACGACAATATCAATACTGTTGAAGCCGGGTGGATAGTAAGTATCCCTCCAAAATTATATGTAAACGAATTTATATCCCCCTGTGAGGCACCATTAAAATTTTCACCTTCATTTTCAAATTAGGTGTATCAAAAACTATATGGCGACGACTCTACCAGGTTTTTTATATTCTGGACAGTAAGTATATCACCCCCTTGTTATGTGGAATGACCCGGTGATAAGGATGTATTGAAGTCCATTGATTATTGATTAATATTATTTTCGTAAGACGACCAGGCCATTTAATGCCAATTTTTTTAATATAAGGACAAATACAAAAGCTCAGGTTGTTACAACCTCATGTGCGATGGTTTCGTACAAATAGCGCCACATGTCGCCCTTGGTTGCAGTTTCACCGAGGTGTCTACTTTCAATGGTAGCCAAAAGATGCTACCTTCAGTATTCACAAGGTATGAAAATCAATTGATCTAATTACATGCCTTATTATCAACCTTGATTCAAAAATAAACATTGATAATTTGGCAGGACCAAAGTTGTGGTAATTGGTGGGTACAAGTACGAGGTATTTCGGTCGGTTATTATCCGAGTTCTCTCTTCAAAGAATTATCAAATATGGCAACACGAGTAGTTTGGGGTGGAGAAATCACTAATAAGAAAAGTAAAGGACGACATACGTCGACTCAAATGGGAAGCGGTCATCTTCCTTCGGAAGGTGGTTTGAAAACATCGAGTTATTTTAATTGGGTTCAAGTAATTGATGAAAATAATATGGCCAAGGACCCTGAAGATGTCGTGATACAAGCTAAGCATCCAGATTGTTATGGTTTAAAGATTGACGACGACCATTATGACACAAATGGTTATGGTTTTTATTATGGAGGTCCCGGTTATAATGATAAATGTCAATGATTAAATATATAGGATATAAAACGTATTTTTTTATTTCTTAAAAGTCTCGTACATCAGGGTTGTTGAGTTTTATGCATTTATATATATATATATATAGGCTTTCATATTTTTATTTATAATTTACAAGATCTTTGTTCATCGTGAGTTGTTATATATTCCTTCGAAAAGTTCAAGATTAACGTGAGAGAATTGCAAAGAAGATCTTATCTAATGCAAGCTATACAGATTTTCGTTTGCTTTTGAATAAGAGATTAAATTATTAATTGCTCAAACAGCTCTATTGAGACCGATTTTGGATCGTCTTTCTTTGCTACTTACACGTTATTTAGTTGCTAGAAATACTAAAAAACATACTCAAGTAACAAACACAAGTATAAAAAGACATAATAAGAAGGAAGCTCTCATTGAATTATTATGAACAACTTGGGATCCCTTGTTTGTGGACCAAGGGAATCATTGTAGACAGATTCCTCAATGATCTCAGTACTACTACATCAGACCAATAGGTCAGTTTACATATAGGGCATCTGGGTGGTGGAGGCGCAGGTAGGGTGGTCTGACTAAGTTGGATACATTTAGGATACTTGAGGGATGTGGGGAAGAGGCAGCCATCCGCCTGGGGCATGTTATGCGCTGTTAGGCTTGAAAAGACGAGGGTACCGAGTACACCACCAATCTTTTATTTTAGTCCACCTATAAGTCAAACCTTGAACGGTTCTTATACTCAAGAACTCAAGAACAAAATCTCCTTCAGATCTGATTGATTCACACAAGGGAGTCAATACAAGAATCTGAAAGGCTATGTCAACAACCAAGTACGATACTTTAATTATAAATGATGAATCAAATATAACGCGAAAATAAAGTAAAGTACACACAAGATTTTTGTTAACGAGGAACTACAAACTCGTAGAAAAACCCCGGGACCTCGTCCAATTTGAATACTCTTAAGAATTAAGATGCCAACACACCTACTCTCAGACTTTAGACTAGCTGTTGTAGACAATATGACCTTAATACGACTATTAGTCACAAAGATTTCCCCTCAGTATTCCTACGCCTCCAACCACAACAAGGTGGTCACGCAATGTACTCCCTTATGCAAACAGACGTCCTTTACTCTCTTACGCAAGAGTTGCCTCACAGCCCGTCGTGAGGACTATTGCTACCCAACCTCCAATCGTACGATTACAACCTTAGTGGACAACAACCAAATAGCGGCAGGTCAAATAGCTAGATGATATCCTTGGTAACTAACAGATATTTCACCGAAATCGTTTCACACCAAGTACGAGGATATTTAAGTTTACTTTGGTAATAAACTCCTCGAGATATCGATCAAGGTTTCAAAACCAAAACTCCCGAAAGAGCAACCTTGTTGTCCCTGTTGGAATCAAACATATAACTGTGGTAAGTACGATATGATATGTCCTTGAAGAACAATGTACCTGCAAAGAACAAATCTAAGAACATCAATCTTGATTCCACTCAATATCTATAGTTTGGGCACACAAACCGAAAGCCCTTGCTGACAAATCCAGGTTAATAGATAAAGAGTATGTTCTAATCACAACGATCTTGAGTGGCCTTATTGCAGAAGAGAAGGACCATAGCATAAACAAGATCGCAAGGTTTGATAGACGTGATAGAACAAAACACAAGTACAATACAAAGAAGACTAGTAAAACATAAACTAGTTTCCCGCAGAGGTACTTATAGGCTTCTCGATCCCTAGAGAAGACTTCCTCGCAATTCTAGACCGAGAGCAAAAGCTCAAAGGTAACTGAAAAGAAAAGCGGTAGACACAAGCTATAGATCCGAAGAAAAGCTTGGTAGAGGGATAAAGCTTTCAGGAGATATCACTCATATTTATATTGACTAAGGCTTAGCTTTGAAATGAGGCTGACTTAATTTCGGAAATTCATTAAAGCACATTTCCATATTAGTTCCGAAATTCCTCACTTAGACTCATAGCATTTAATGAGATCTAATACTTTTGCATTTTTACATTAATGAAAAATATAATTCATAAATGAAAATATATTTTCAATAAATTTTTGGCCAATAGCAATCAAAGAAAATAGTACTCATAAAGGTATATTTGGATATTTCATTAATTCGAAATATGGTGCTTACCAAATATGCTCCCTGGGAAAGAGCTCATTTCGAAACGTGTCGTCATCAGCTTTAATAATGTCGACATCACTTCCTAGGCTTTGCTAGACGGGCCAGAACGATCCTAGGTGGAAGTGGGATCTGGTCCAACGTGGCTCAATGTTCCGCATAAACGTATCCTTACAGACGTGGACAAGCCTTGTGTGTTAAGCTTAAGTGAACACATAGGTTCAAAGGACATTCCGAATCACGCAGAAAGATATAGTAAAATGTTGAATCTCCTGAATTCTTGATTCCAATATAGATGATCACATTAATGATTTCCAAGAATTCAAATCAAAAAAATCAAATGAATAATCAAATGAATATTTGATCGAGTAGTATAATCATACAAAGATCTAATCACGTACAATATTGATCAGAAATCATGTGTCTACTAACTAGAGCTACTAACCATATTTCTGATTATGACTCAAGCCAATCTTAGTTGTACATTGAAGATGAACTAATTCAAACTTCAAACTGAGAATAAACTCATTAATTCGTTGAAGCACAAATCAAAATGACCGAGTTTGAACTTCGAAAATACGCATTCTGAGATAACCAAATTAAGGTTTCGAAATCTACATACTATTTAGTAGAAACCGGATAAAGGTTTCGAAATCTAAAGTTCATATATGACCAGAACCGAATTAAGGTTCCCAAATCAAGTTTCCATATAGCGAAACCAAAGTGAGGTTTCGAACTCTAGATTCTGTTTAACAAAACCTTGGTTAAGGTTTCGAAACAAGAAACACATATTATGCTTGTCACAAATGTTTGGTGTTGAACTTGAGAGTCCATGTGGTCAAGAACCGTTTCAGTATCACACCTTTTTAGCCTTGACGTGCAGGTTATATTTCCCGGTTCACATAAACCTTTCGGAAACCCTAGGGTCTTTTCGACCTTTTAGAACTCACATGGTCAAGACACCTTGGTCTCGATTCTCAAGTCATTGTTAGCCAGCAAACACAGTTTCGAACTCATGTTTTCTCATTGGTCACAATATTTAAGTTTCGGACCAATAGCTCACGGATACGAAAACCAGATTATGGTTTTGAAATCAACGTTTAGTTTTACCAAAACGTACATTGAGGTTTAGAACATTGAAAATCCAGAAGTTGAGATAACAAGAATATGGTTTCGGAATCCAGAAGTTTAATATGGCATACAAGATGTTCATATCCGGAATCAAGTAAATGATTCAGAACTTCAATATTCAGAGTCAAACCAAGACGTGACATTCGATGCTCAGAACAGAAGTATATCGAGTCTACACAACATAAGTGCAAGTAACGATCTCACTTACATTTAGCTCATACAAGTATTTGTTAATCAATCCGACAGAGTCAGACTAGGTAAGTAGAGACACAATACTGCGATGGATTAAATCTCGTAGTACTACCGAGACAACATCACACTGCTATATCCATCTTGAAGGTTTTAGGAAAAACCTTATATTACTTAGAGACGGAGAAGAAAATAAAGCTCTAAGCAATATGGGACTTCATAACTTCAACAACAATATCGCAAGCGATAAAGTGGAGTTATATCTTAAGACACATTGATCACAAGTGATAAAGTCATAACGTAAAGCTCAAGTATAGAGAGTTATGTTTTTGTCTTTTGTAGCACAATTGTAAAAGATAATGGAATCGCATTATTTAGATTCACTAACCTCTTGAACGATGAAGCCAGATGTCTTCTTTTGATCTTCTCTTCAAGTAGTGATTCTAAATCCTACCAAAATCTTCCACAACCTAAAGCTAACTCACTCATGACTTTAACTAATGTGTGTTGTTTTAGCGGTAGAGTTTTGATCACTAAATTTGACAACTAAGCTTGACATACCAACACTTAGTGAGGTTGACCGAGCCGTGCTCTAACAAGGCTATAAACTATAGTGGTGTGGGCTGAGGATGTATTGGTGTTGGCTTAGGGATGCATATATATTGAATGTGGGATGCGTATGAAATGTGACATCCACCTTCTGCTCTTTTTTAATGGACCCAAAAGAAATTGAGACAATGCTTCTTTCTTCTTACGACGTGTCAGGCGTTCTTTGCATATTTTAAAAAGACGAGGGTACCGAGTGCACTATTAGATCTTTTTTTGTTCAACATATAGAGGTTTAACCTTGCACAACCATAAAGATTATAAGGTTCATTTACCAAAGGTTTCATTCGAGTTGATCAATTCACATAAGAGAATTAATACAAGACTACAAAAAGATTGTTAACATATGCATTAATTATACTTTAATTCTAAATATGACAATTATAATTTCGGAATAAAGTAAATCACAAAAAAAAAAAAATGTTAACAAGGAAATTATAAACTTGTAGAAAAACCCCGGTAACTAGTCCAGATCAATATGAATACTCTTAAGAATTAATTCACCATACACGACGCCTACTATCAATACTTCGGTGACAATGGCTAAGACAATATGATCCAAACACGACAATCACACTGCTTCTCCTTAGTATCCTTGCGCCTCCAATCACGAAATGATCACGCACTTGTATTCCCTTAGAAATAGATGTATTGTATTATCTTCCAAAAATTGCTCCACAGTCTGTCGTGATGATTATCGCTACCCGACCTAATTAGACGACTATGATTTTCCTTCTAGTACTTTCAATCAATACAGACAAAGGATAAATTGTATGATTAAACTATCAGCGTCAAAGAAAATATCAAGAGTCATAAGATGTTCTTACCAATATCAAGTCTCTTCCGTGTATAAGATAAATTCCTTGATAATAACAAGGTTATTATGTTTTCAACAATAATTAAAAACTCCTTGTAAGTCTCAGTCA
>JAJJMA010246197.1:0-14025 GCA_023529015.1 Papaver nudicaule
GTAATGCCACATTAAGCTTTTCTAGCTCTCTAAAAGCCAAGCCTCCTGAATGTTTTGGTTTGCACAAGCGTTCCCATGCACACAAGTCCATGCCTCTGTTGTTACGATATCCCCACCAAAACCTTCGTTCAATAGAAGTAAGCTTCTTAAGAAGATCTTTAGGAAGAAGAAACGTACCCATTTGGTAAATGGGAATGGTATTCAATACGTGTTTAACCATTGTTGATCTAGCCGCTTGTGTTAAGGATTTTGAAGCCCAAAATGCTAATCTTCTGTCAAAATTCTCTCTGATTTCTTTAAATGCCTCTTGTTTTGAGTGTCCCGGAATCAAAGGTAAGCCCAAGTATTTCTCTTTAGCAGTCATCACCCGCACTCCCAATATCTCTGTGAGTACTTCAGCCACATCCTCACCTGTTTTTTTTTTGCTATAGTGTACTGCAGACTTCTCAAAGTGTTGATTAGTTGTCCTGATTGAGAGCTGAAGTCCTCTAGTAATCCCAATAATTCATGAACCGAAGAAAGATTCGCCTGAGTGAAGATCAGGCAGTCATCTGCGAATAGCAAATGATTAATGGCTGGCGCATCCGCCGCCACTTTAATACCGATTATTGTGTTGTTATTTTGTGCTTCTATGAATCTCCTTGAAAGAAATTCCATGGCAAGAATAAAAAGATAGGGTGAGAGGGGATCACCTTGTTGAATACCTCTTGATGCGTTGAATTCTTCACATGGAAAGCCATTGAGCATAACAGAAAGGGAGGTAGTGCTTATACACTGATAGATAAGTTCGCACCATTCCTCAGCAAACCCAAAGTGTCGTAGCACCTTGATGAGAAAGGACCATTCAAGTCTATCAAAGGCTTTGCTCATGTCTAACTTCAAAGCCAAACGGACATGTTTTTAGGTTTTTTGACTCGGAAGTTAGACAATTATATTAGAGAGACTGGAAAATGTGACAGCGGTTTTCTTTGCCGTTTTCTCCAAATTCATTATATGTTTCTGTAATTCCTGGGATAGAGAGACTGGAAAACGTGAGTACTAGTAGTCCCAATTTTAGTTGATTGGTTGTTCAATGTCAATGTGATAACAGGAACGGGGAAGAATGGAGGGAGATATCCATTTCTTTAAGAGCACGTTTGTTTTTTCCTCTATATAGAGGCTAACCTTACCTACCTCTATGTAGAGATGAGCCCAATATTTATGGGTGTTTCTTTTTTTCTTTAGGATCTCTACCTCTACCAAGCAAGAGGCTAAACTCTACAAAAATAGAGGAAATAAGATAGCACCAGCAATATGCTATCTTTGAGGCAAACCTCTATCTAGCGCGCGAATAGTCTAATTTGCCCTTCAACTAATCTAAAATGTCCAGAATTTTGTCCTCCACCGAAAACCCTATCCCCCCGCCCCCCCCTCCTGTTCTCTTCCACTTTGCTCTGGTCCGCAGCTGAAAACCTTCTTCTCACTGGAAATCTTAGAACGATTCACCGTTATCTCTCACGCCAGTAAGCTATAATTCGTTCTTCTTCACTTCATTTTTGTTATTTTTCTGCATATATGATCTTTATTTTGTGAGTTTTGTTAACATTAGGGTTTAATGATTTGGGTTTATTTTGATATATGTTGTTTATAGTTTCGATGTTAGTATTATTTCGCTGAAATTGAATCTGTATTCGATGTTTTCTTTTTGTAATCTTATCTTGAATCTTGGTACAATATAATGCTAAATTTCATATAAAAATATGGAATCTGTTTGACAAAATGCTCAAGAGATTATTCTCTATTTTTTCCATCAAATTTTGTTAATGAGAGATAATATAGATACTTGAAGATGATGCTATGTTGACAGAGGATCCTGTAAATGTGAATGATTCAGCGTTTTTGTCTGTGAATGCTGAACTTTATTTGCGGTACGACTGCAATAACCGTTCTTGACATTGCTGATACTATTTATGTTGCAAATGTGGATGTTTCCAGGGAAGTTATTGCTGTCAAGGATGGGAGCTTGTGATGGTTGCGAATTGATGAGAATAAGAGCTTGTGATGGTGGCGAACTGGTGAGGGGTTATCTAGTTGGTGTGTCTTTGGTTGGTTGGTGTTCGAAACATGAATCCAAAATTTCTCCAGGTTCGCTGCTCGATGTGTCTGACACGCCCTCGAAGAAGCCAACTAACCGGGCAATGATGCACTTCCTGATCTAGCATGGTACCTACCTTCCAAATCCTGCACATGGACTTCGATTCTTCCAAGTTGCCTATTTGGGACACAAACAGATTTCGGGGCCAGGTATGTTCCAGGTCGCTGTGGTAGATTCAGACAAGCACAGTTTTAACTAGCTTATTCTTTTTCTGTCACGGGGACAACGTTTTAGGCCACATTGCCAGCGTCTGGGCAAGAGAGAATAAGGTCTGCTCAGGTAAAGGTTTTGGAGAGGAACTTTTGGTGGTGGAAGAGCCAAAGTTAAATGTTACAGTTTGTATTGAACCGTTTGGATTTTTCAACGGTTTGTCTTCTGGGGCATTCACAATCACATTTGAAGTTGCTTAAAAAAACTGCCACTTAAAGCATGTTTGACTTACTGCAGAGACTGGACCGTATTGATGAGCCTTTTACTAATGAAGAGAATGCAACAGACCCAGAGGATCAAAAGCATCACCAAGGTTGCCACCCTACCTTGAAATTCCATTTAGTTATTACTACACTAGCAGAGGCATAGGAGCAGCTTGCATAGACTCAAAGATATGAGCATCCAATAGAACGAGTGATGTAAACTAACCCTGTTCATTTTTCTTATTCAGCTGATATGGACCACATCACCTTATTTGACCCTTTTGATACAAACCAGCCGGTACAAAATCTATTTAATCGCTTCGAGAGGTGAGATTGACTTGTAAAATCTACACAATTCTAAGATAAATCACTTTACAGTTACCTCTGCACATTGGGTCTATCTTAGTTGTGTTATTTTGCTAGGTTCTGAAAAGAAAACATGATAACCACTTTTGTTGCTTGGCATGTTCACAGTGTTGCTTAGTTACTAATTCTCATTCACCGACTCTCTGCCATCTTTGCTCTCATATAGGTTTGATATTGAAGGAGACGAAGACATAAATACAAATTTCAGACCCCCCCCCCCACAAACACACACACACACACTTTTGGTTTGGTTGGTCTTTCATTAGGCTCTCTTTCTCCTTCTCTGGCAAACTTGATACCAAGACGGACTACTCATATCCCTGACTTAGATGTTCTTCCTCAACCAGGTGAAGAATTTAAACAACTGCTTATTTCACTTTATTCATCCATTGTTTCTAAATGCCTGGCTGACTGTTCCTCAACTTACTTCTAGGCCCTGTGGAACCTGATAATGACATGAGAGATGAACACCCAGAACCACATAACAATCAGCAGGCTGATGAACGCAGAGATGACGTTCAACAAGTAAACCAAGTATTTAGCACTTCAAAGTTTAAACCAATCTAGTTACTTGCATTATTTGTGAACTGACTTTTTAAGTGTATATGCAACTCTTAATAGGTACAGGAGGATGACGTTAAGCCAGTGATAATAAAAGGGAATAAGAGAAGAAAAAGAACGCCGAGCTTGTTATGGATTTCAAACCTATCATTGGCGGCGCAGTTTACCAGAGCTGGCTTCACGACGCCTCCGACCTTGTAGGAAGAAAGAAGGTTCTGATTTTATGCCACCTTCTATACAAAAGATATGACTGAGAACGAAACCAGATGACTCTGCAGTCTTTTCTTCGTAACTAAACATTTCCTTTGTACTCAATGTTTTTGCAGAGAGCCAAATCTGTCACTAGAATGAAGATAGCACAGCTCATGGACATCCCTCCTGTGGCGCTTGTATGTGGGTTGGCAGGAAAGCATAGCACAGAGATCTATTACCCGAAGCCTCTGCTTTAACTATATAGGAGAAGCATCCAGATCGGTTGACCTCGTGGTTCCCCTTCTGGTCAGGCTTCAGTCATTTGCTTTCCCTAAATGCTCGCAAAGAAGTGAAAGCAACTGATGTTGTATATCTCTGCAGGAAGTACTTCAGCACCCCAACCACCTGAACCAGTATCACCATTTGCAAACGAAGGAGCTGATGGAAATCCAGAGGAACTGGTAAGCTAACTTCTCCCATTTCTATGCTTGTTTCACAGTAAAAATATGTGACATGGCGAATTTTCTGGATATGAAGCCTGTTGATGACCTGCAGATCGGTGTTAGGACTCGTTCCAAGCAACCATCGGCTGAGAAGCAAATGCGCAACCATCCTGGTGTAAGGTAATTCTACGCTTGTTCTGTTTTTCATAGTCATAACATTTATCTGTGCATTGACACACAAACTATCTAGATATGAAGCCTGTTGAAGATTTTCAGAGCGGTGTAGGGTCTCACTCCAAGCCACCATCCATTGAGAAGCAAATGCAAATGCCCGACTTAAACAATTTTGAATTTCTTGGAAATGAGGCCAACATGATGTTCACCCCTGGACATTCTGGTATACCCTTCATCCTTTCTCTATAGCAGAGACGAACACTAAAATTTTGTACTTCTAAGATACATAGCTGCATAACTTGTTTGTGGGATTAACAGGGAACAATGAGAGATCCGCCCCAAGCTCTGGATCTGGAAATGGCTTCCTGTCCATGGAAGCAGAAGTCCAATTACCTTCAGGAAGGTTAGAGGAAAACCAAAATTATCACGAGCCAAAATCTACAACATTCTCTAATCACAAAATTGTATTTGAACCATTGTACACAATGCTAGAACATATGTCACCATGTATCCTTTTCATTAGAAAGCATATGTAACAATTGATTTTTGAATCCAGCAGGAAAAGGCATTCGTCAAGGCACAGTGGAGCAAACCTTGCTTCAGTAGTTGAGGATAAAATATGGGATATACCTGAACCTGATTTCAAGTTCAGAAGATTCTCAGAAAATGGGTTCTTGCATGAGAATGGTATACCTCATCAAACTTTCTGTGCGCACCTTTCAGAATTTGGTCCTTATTAGAATGTTATTATTGCTAACTCTTTTTGTTCTTAGAAACACTGGTTGAAACTGGACCAACTCCAACCCAGCATCCACCTGCGGACCGTGACCAGCCTATGGACAAGATCACTGATACAATCCTAATGTAACCTACATCTCTCCCTTGAACAGTTTTTCGAAACTTGCTTTTTAGTAACTTTGGTTTGACGCCTAACATAATACTGGAATCCATAAACTTGTAGGCACCTAAAGACACATTTTGAAACACCAGGAGCTTCTCAGGTAGAGTCCCTTGATCAGCTAGCTAGTGGAGCAATCCGGAAGAAAGCTGCCCAGCTCTTCTACCAAACCTTAGGTAACTATAACATCCCTTTTCTGCATTGTCCTCCATAGTGCAGTACAGCGAGCAGTGATTCGAGCTTATGTTTCTCTAATGGAATGCCATATGCAGTTCTAGCTACTCATGATCACCTGAAGGTTCAGCAAACAGTGGTGTTTGGGGAAATATTGATCCAAAGATGTGAAGCTGATCTTCACCAACTTATTGTCACATATCGATAGTTTCAACACCATAAGTTATACACGATAGCGATATTTAACCCCTCATGTTCAAAATAGGTATACTTGAAAAAAAAAAAAAAAAAAAAAAAAAGAGAGAAAAGAAAAGGGAGCCTCCTCTCTTACAGAGGTTTGCTCCAGATGTTCTCAGTTATCTTTAGGAAAGCTGATTTAGGGGCTTCAAGAAAAATTGAAGCCCTCGGATCCTGGTCTCCCAAAAGTAATTTGGCTCTCCCCCCTATGTAAAATTCTTTTTAATACCAAATTTGCCCTTTATGTTTAGTGTTTAATTAGTTACCACATAATTAACTAAATTAAACTTGATTAAACTGATAATCAAAAAATAATTAAGTCATGGTGTTTTTACACCATTACCGCCGCCGCCGCCTCCACTGTCACCGCCGCCTCCATCGCCGCTGCCGGCTATAAGTTTTTTTTTTGTTTTTTTTTATCGTGGATGCAACCAACAATGGTGGAACAATGGAGCGCCTAACATAAGCATCTAAAACCACTCATTTGTATTGAAAACTAGGTTAGATTCACTCCATGAAATCAAAATTCGTGAACCAGGAGAACTTACGGCTGGAATCTGAAGAACAACTAGCCGTAAGTTAGTTTGCCATTAAAGCTTCAGATCCAAGCCGTAAGTTAATATTAGTAGTTGTAACTTACTTACGGCTAATACCAATACTCTAGTTAGTAGCCGTAAGTGTTTTCTGAATCAAAATATTTGTCGCAAGGTTACAGGCCGTAAGTAATATTCTGCAGCCGTAAGTATAGTTACGGCTGCTAACCTATTTGACTTTGGAGCCGTAAGTAATATCATCCTTCTACCTATCCCAACAAATGTGACCGCGATTGTTTAACTGTAGCTTTTACAAGGTTGGATTCTGGTATTATTACTATCTTACTTTTGAAATCCTTGGGCAGGTAAATCACTCCACAAGTAAAAATACACGGGAACGTTTTGTATGTGGGGCATGTGTTCAGGTTTGTGCATTTTGTCAGCAGATTGTTTGTCTGGGAAAATTTCATAATTTATAGTTTTATATTTGACATCTCAACTTCCTGCACTAGGATGGGCACATGAGGACCAGCAAGAACTGTCCTAGGTATGGAAAAGATGTGGACATACAAATGGTTGAAAGCTCTGGCACGGAAAGGGTATCTGGGAAGCGAAACCGTAGCAGTTCCAATGCCCAACCAAAGATAAATGTGAGTGTAAACTGTATGAATGATATGCAAGAGCTTGTAAAAAGATACATGAATGAAAAAAGACACTTGAATGTAAGTAGAAATGTTGATAAATAAAGCTCTGTTACCTTGTTGCGTAATCAAGAACCCCTTTGGTTTTCTGAATATTCGAATTCATTTGTGAAATTTCTGAATATCCGTTCTGACAAATGTACAAAGGGGTGCGTCGCCCAAGAGAGACCAAGAGAGATGTTAGTTGGGCACAGTAGCAGTCCTCCTAGACCACCACCACCACCACCAATGGGAGGAGGAGGAGGAGGAAACACTGATCTGATTCCTGCATCTATGAATATATCATCCAAAATTACTTCTGTTCTTAAACAATTATCTTCACTTGTCAGTACCGGTCAACGATTCGATTCTCGTCAGTTCAATCAGTTTAGTTACGACTGCTAACTTGTACTTACGGCTGCTAACCTTGCGACACAAATTTCTTACGGCTGCTAAGTATAGTATCGGTATTAGCCGTAAGTAAGTTACGACCACTAAGATGGACTTACGTCTTGCATCTGAAGCTTTAATGGCTAACTTACGGCTAGCTGTTCTTCAGATGCGAGCCGTAAGTATCTCTGGTACTCGTTTTTTGATTTTCATGGAGTGAATCTTACCTAGTTTTAGCACCAAATCAACACCAAAGAGTGGGTTTAGATGGTTACCTTTGGTACTCCATTGTTCCACCATTGTTGGTTGCATCCATGATAAAAAAAATCGAAAATGAAATTTTGGAGGAGAAAAGTGAAGTAGGAGAAGAGAGGAGAAGGGGAAATTTTTTGATGTTTTGATTTTTAAGTTTTGATATGTTTGGTTTTTGATTTAAATTAGATTAAGAAAAATATTAAGTGGGGTGTTATAATTTGTAAGTGGGGTGTAATAAGTATAAGGGTTACTTAGTCATTTCACCATTTTTTGACACCCCTTATAATGTTCACATGGATATTTGAAGTAAAAGTAAGGGCTTCAATTTTTTTTGAAGCCCCAGAATCAGCTTTCATCTTTAGATGGTTTTGGAGCCTACTTACTCTGTCTAAGCTTATTTTTTTACTTTTAACTGCTCTGATTCAAGATAGTCAATTTACGATGTCAACTCTTGGAATGATTATCCAACTTTATACTCCAAGAGTTGGTGTATATAGTTATCATTTTATATTGTTATGACCGCATGATGGTGTACTGAGACTGAGAGTGATCACTATCCTGAGGTTTCTAGAGAAGCTAAATGCTTTTCAAAGCATTACACTGTGTAATTGCTTGCAGGGTTCTAATTTATCAAACACAATCCTTTCGTGATCAATTCTCGTGCATCTAACTATAAAATGAGCTCAGAGATATGGAGAGTTGAATCACTGTCTACTCCAGGACTGAAATGTTTACTAAAAACATTCTCTATCACATATGAATTGATCTCTGAAACTGACAACACAAGTTTGCTAAAGCCTAAAAGTTACTCCCAGATTTACCTGTAGTCCTTGGACTCCCTAAACAAAATCTTAGACTTCACCTAGACACCGCGTCTATACATAAGTTACTTCCCTCGGGGCTCCCGTATTCCCTCAAAGTGCATTATAATCAGTTAGTGATTTGGTGTTTCCAGTAATCGACTTGCACATGAAAAATCAATAGAGGAATAAGCATTGAAAGCGAAAAATTGATATCAGATTCATGTTTTGCCAAACCAAAACTGAAGAATTAATGAAAAATGGGGGGGAAATGCTACAGGGGTAAACATCCGTCAAGAAGTTAAAGTGAACCTAAAAGCTTCAGGTCTTGGTTCAGTTTCGTGGTCATTGACGGTAACATTAACAATCAACTTCACCTTCTAAGTTTTAGTTATCCAACTAGGCAGCTAATAATACCCAACATGTGAAACTAAATCAACCACAAATGAACTCTTGTTAGATGCCAAAGATCTGAAGCGGCTGGCTGAGTAAGATGCTTAATTTTAGTGTATGATATCCATGTATCGATAATCTGCATCATGCGACTTGAAAGAGTGCCTTTTTCAATTTTTATCAGCACCTTCGTCAAATACACTGGAGCTTCCATCTCTGAAATCCAGCTGCTTCTGATGCTTTAATCTACGACGCTCATCAAAAGCTTTCCATCCTTCGAACTGTTTGTGACATAGTACTTGGATCAATTAGACAATGATCTCTTGCAGTCATGCAGATGGTTTAATTAAAAGAAAAAAAAGAAACAAAAGTCCATACCTGACGGAGAACATCAATTGTGATTTCAGTGTTATGGAAATCAAGCGTAGAGAGCTGTGTGCACATTTTGAATAGTGTTGAAGGGAGCTGACCCCATTGTTGCTGAGATGCAGAGCCTACACAAACATGGGAATATATAGCTAAAAAGCTCCATCAAAAATAAATTAAGTTCATCACTGAACGTCGCTATGGCTCATCTCTGTCTCTCTAACAACAACCTTATTGTGATCCTACCAAATAAATGATAAGAAGACTTTCAGATAATAGACAATGGTAGAAGGAAGAAAGGAGCACCTTAAGATTCCGTAAACTCCCAGATGTCTCAGGCAACTCTACCAAAAGATTGGATGCAAGATCAACCTGCACCAGCAAGAAACCATCCCGAACATATTAATCAAGGAAAACCCATATACAAATCCAAGCTATATATTTGAACTTGTAACGAGACTTACACCTCCACAAGGGAGACACTCTATCTGCGATGGAACAGAGCTTTTCCTGCCAGCAAGAAAAGATGACTAACTTAAAGAGAGCAATTTCTTCATCTGTAGAACTCACAAAGTGAAAACGTTACAAACTTGAGTACTACCTGTTGCTGTTCACTTTCAAAATTTCCAGACGAGTTAGAAGTCCAATTTCAACTGGCAAACTAGTCAGCTTGTTGTTTGCAACATGAAGTTGAGTTAGAGAGACCAAAGCACCCAATCCAGAAGGTAGAGAAGTTAAACTGCACAAAATACATAACCCCTTGTATTTCAATATACGAACAAAACATGTTCTAGTTTCAGCCACTAGATGAAAACCTAGATAGGGATATGCAATGGGCTGCGTAAAAACCTACCCATTGTGGTTTAAAGATAGAACTGTTAAAGACTTCAACGACACAACACCTTCCCAGCTAATACATTCATCCCGTATGCCATTTTCGTTAAGTAGCAGTTTCTACATAACACAAACACAACATTACAATCTCTTCAAACCCGAACAAAACCAATAACATTTGCTAAAAAATATACCTGAATAGAGCTTAGCGAACCAATCTTAGCCGGCACTTCATTCACAGAATTTCTACTAATATCCAACACGCTTATCGAAGATCCACAACCCCATACTTCTTCAGAAATAACCTTCAATTGACAACCTGATAAAGCTACAACTCCTGTAAGCTTCCAATGTTTTGACCTACTCTTATCAACTACAACACTTGCTGCCTCAACCTTACTAACCATTCCTTGAGTACTACTACCACTATCAATGGTGGTGGGTTTCCTCAAGCCAGAACCACTAGATACTACTTGTTTTGTAATGGGTCCATCCTGTAACACAAAAAATGCAAAAATTACTATAACTTTGGGCCTCTCTAAAATTCAACCAAACTAGTAAAAATCCAATCTTTTTCACTTACCCCTTGATGTAAACCCTGAGAAGCCATGAGCATAATTTCTTCTGTTTTTACTGTGGAAGAAAACTGGTGCACAAATTACTTCAGCAGCACAATTTCATAGTGTGGTATCAAGCTATAGAGTACATACGATATATGGCCGACACTCCATCCTGTAATAACAAGAATCCCATCTTATAGATCTCATTCACTTGAAAAATCGCATAAATTATGCTAGAATCGAATTTACCCAATTGAAAAATATAGAGTTTACCTAATTCACTTTAAAGATTGATCTAACTTACCGAATTTAATGGAAAGATCTTGAAAATGAAACAAAAAGCAAATTTATTTATAGATATATAAGCAAATACAAACTACTAGGTTCCCCACTAACTTAAAACAGAATTTTTTTTGTAAAAAAAAAGGTCTTAACAAAATAACAACAGAAAACATAAATAAAAGAAAAGTCTTAACAACACTATCATCGAAGCCTTCATCAACACAATCATCCACTGCTACCATCATCTATTCATCAACTTCATCATCACTGTAATCATCACAGCCTCCAATCTTTCTAATGTACTTACGTTTTTTATCCTCTTCAAGGAAAAACTTAAATGTTGCATATGTATCTTGACCAAGAGTGTCTCGAGTTATTG
Source organism: Papaver nudicaule (assembly GCA_023529015.1). Lineage (NCBI taxonomy): Eukaryota > Viridiplantae > Streptophyta > Magnoliopsida > Ranunculales > Papaveraceae > Papaver > Papaver nudicaule. The sequence continues at coordinate 11,065 of JAJJMA010246197.1, forward strand.
CTAACTTCTGTGAACCACAATCCATGGCTAGCTTTGATAGAATATCCGCTGGCCAGTTGGCCTCTCGTTTGACAGAAAACAATGATTCAACATTCTTCCTAAACGGTCTCATTAATTCAGGAAACTTGAGACACAGACGTTCCACTGCTTTTCCATAGCTTGGAATGGACTCATCTTCAACAAAAATATTCTCCACTGTTTGACAGTCCGTGACAAGTCGAACCGTGGTAGTATCGATACCCTCTGCTTTACAAAACCTTATGCCAAGCAACGCAGCCTCTAGCTCATGATAAGTGGAGGACTCTGCTTGTGGAAGAGTTGGGTATGGCATGGTAAAGCAACCATACCATGCAATTACAAATGTTCCATCGTATTCCCTTAAAACAATACCAAACCCTCCCCTCACCCCTCCAATGAAAGAACCATCCACGTGCATACAATAGTTAATTCTACTTAGTGAACGAAATGCATATCTGGGGTTGACAATTTCGTATCCTATTATCTTCTTGGCAATGGGTTTAGATAGAGATTTGATGAGATATTTTTTGTCACTACTATCTATGAAATAGTCATTCAACTTGATGTCTGTTGGTACCTTAGCTCTCTGGATTTGGTGGTTCTTAAGAGCAGTTTCAAAATCTGAAAGTGAAGATGAAGAAGAAGCAGAAGCAGAAGCAGAAGCAGCCATGATCACAGATGGAAGCAAACCAAAATTAAATTAAACAAGATGAATAGAATAAGGATGGAGCAGCTGATCAAAAAAAAGAATAAGGATGAAGCAGCTGATCAAAAAAAAGAATAAGGATGAAGCCATGAAACATCCTATTATATAGGACCAGAAAAGGTTATGTAGACTGATTTCACTAAAGCATACATCACAACAATTATTAGATGCCATTGTACTGATATTTGACAGTATATGGGATATGGGATATATTCTTTAAGCACGCCAACCCAAGTGTGATTCCAGTCAGGGGCAGAGCCAACCCACAAGAATCTTGAAATATATGGGAGAATGAGTGGTATTTCTGAAATTGCAAAGTATTAAGAGATTTTTACCTTCTGAGATGATTACTCTGTTGCCTTTGCGTGTGCACTTCTTCAAAATAATGCTGCATCAGTACAAACTTTGCTCAGAGTGGTGATATCAGATACTTCATTGCATCATGTGCTATTGCAGTGCCTTTTGTGCAAATCGTACGACGTGTGTGACTCGTTTTTTGATAGAATCGGATAGGTCAACGTTGGTTTTACGATTCTTGACTAAAGTCAAGAAAATTTCACGGCAAAACTTTCGACCTTCCATTTTTGAACTCGGAACCCTAATTAAACGTATGAAACTACCCATCTTCATACTTCTTCTTGTTCTTCATCTCTTCGTGAAACACTTTCTCTGTTGTTCATCGACAGATCCATCTAACAATATAAAAATTTGATTCATTTTTTTTTGCTGATCTTTAATATTTATCGTTGTTCCCAACCGCTCGATCAATTCCCAAACACCACCCGCATAATTATATCAAGAGTCTTCAGTCTCAATCAATTTAAGATCTCGATCAATTTCAGATGGTCGTAGGAAACAGAGGGGTTTTTTTTTCTGAGACAAACGAAACAGAGGGTTTGGTGTCTGTATTTGCGGATTGCCCGAGACAACTTACGGTTTTCTCTTCAGTTGAACTTAAATCAACAAAATAACTGACACCTAAGCTGGTCAACTATTTAGTTTAGGGCGTGGCAGCATCATGTTACATTAGAATAATAAGATAGGCATGTGGCATAATCGCAAAACATCAGTCTTAAGTGGGTGGAGTGGGAGCTGTTTTGGTCGTTTATGGAAAGTGTAGCAGTGGTTTCAGCCCATGATCCATCGTTATCACAAGGAGAAGCCGAAGTTCTCATTCCCTGGGGAATTAGAACAGAAGCCCGAAGTTCTCATTCCCTCGTGGAAATTGTGGAAATACAAGAGTGTATCGCATCAGTCCGCATGGATAAGCACACTGGTTTTCATGCAAGGTGAATATGATTGTGGAGAACCTTGCCAAATCGAGCTGCCATGCATCAATTTTAGCTTTCTATTGTACTCTATTTAGATGGCAATAATTTGAGTTGAAACAAAATATGTAAAAACAGCCAATCACCCTCTGGCTATAAGTTCATATACTATGTTAATAACTTCTGCCAGATTCACTTAAAAAAAATATACTGCCACATTTTTGTTTCCAGGTGAAGAAACTAAAAGAGACGGAAGGGAAGAAGAAATCTAAAAAAAAGCTTATGTACTCTTGTAGTTCCCCATCTACATCTAAACAACTAGGAGGTGGTGAATGAGGTTACAAGAAGAAATAGAACCGAAAGCCAGAGAGTCACTGAAACACAAGTATAGCCATGATAAAATTTCAGTCCCGCATATAATCAATCATTGTACTCATGACCATGATCCAACAGATAATTAGCAGCGTGCTCCTCATTCTTGTTGCAGGCAATGAACACCTCCAATACGACCGCTCTATCAAAACCCATCGCATCGAGCTACAACAATACAATATTTTCAACATAGATCATGAACCATGAATGCAATAAATAACTCTACATTTGTGACTACATTGACATTTTTTTAACAATACAGTCTCATCTAGAGACCTTCAAAAAATTGGTTGGATAAAAGATCCTCTAGATAGATTAGGATTTACTGTTCCCCAACCTAGTAGATCAAGATGTACTTCTGTAAAAAAAATATCACATTCATCAAAATGGTAGTCAGAAACTTACACGTTCAATAGCTTGCTGCTCCTCAGGTGTGAGTTCTATTTGTGGCATTGCTGCTGCAGCTAGCTGTTCCATTATATTCCTGATCCATATTGAACAAAAAATAACCATGTCATACACCTCAGCAGTAATTCTGACAAATATGCACGAGAGAGAGAGAGAGAGAGAGAGAGAGAGAGAGAGAGAGAGAGAGAG
>JAJJMA010246222.1:0-32180 GCA_023529015.1 Papaver nudicaule
CTATCCTTAACATTTACAGTGACACCATTGTTGTTGAGAAAACCAACAAGGGAAAAAAACGAGTGTTATCAACAAGGGATTAAGTTTCACAAAATTGGTCATTTGATTAAGTTTTTCAATTGAGTTATGAATGAATCTCATACATGCATATATTTACATTGCTAATTGCAATCTCACAGGAATAACGAGAATAAAAAGGAAATTTTTGGAACCAAGAAATTTCAAAAAACAATTTCGCTCAACTTGCCCATCAATGGCGGTTGTTCTTCAGTTATCTTGTTAGATATCCCAAGCTTCAAATATTTGCAGACTTATTATTCTCACCTCTGTTACCTTCTTCTTTGCATTTTCTTTTTTCGTAATCTCTGTACACATATCAAACTAGACTTGAATTCTTCTCTTCTTACCAAAATACAGAACCCAAATTCATTAACCAAATTCACAAACTTTACTGCTGTTCATCTTGAACCAAAATTCTTACGATTAAACATTCAAAACAGTAATCCAAGTTACTACATCCCTAGATTGCTTCTTCAAACAAAATCCCAATTTTTAAATAAACCCTAACATCAATATAACACAAAACCTAAATTCAAGTTTCAATCAAATAAAAATTGATCAACTCAGGGGAGAAATACCATGAAAAATGGAAGTGGGTTCCATGTACCGACCCGTTCTGATGAACAATTATCTCGATTTAACCTTGTTCTCAACTGTGATGGAGAAGATAACCAAAATAGGTCACTAATATTTTCTCCTTCTTCCTTCAATGGTACAGAATCATCATCAAATCAACATACGCCCTTATAGTTTCACTCGATTTCTCCCTCTTTCTCTCGATTTCATCATTTTTCTCTCAGTTTTCCCTTTGTTTCACCCTTAGGTTTCTCTGTGTTCTTCTAGTTGAGATTCTGAGAAGATGCCACATACACACTTGTCTATGAGTAGTATAAATTTTAAAGGCCATATATGTAAATTTCTAATAACAGTTGACCAGTCTGTGTGGGATCTTGACTAGTTAACATATATTTTCACTATCTTAACTGTTTAGGATAGATTCCTTAATATTTGCCATCTAAGGATAGATCCCCAACTCATAACTTGTAGAAGGGATAGATTTCCAATTTTCCCAAAAAAATTATGATTCACATGCACTCTTCCGATTCCGCTGATTAGTTTCTCTTGTGGGACTTGTAAATTGTTTGATTTCATCCACCTCTCCTTTGGTCATTTTCGAACTTAATACTGATTATTCAATTCGGCTGACCAAACAAAGAAAATTCCCATTTTTTGAAATTTGCTTATGAAAATTTGATCAGTACTCGGGCATCGAGGAACGAGGATAATGATTGTCGTGTGAGATGCGAGGCCGGACAGATGCAAATCCACCTTATCAAAATGGGTATCATTAATACTAAATGGGCTGATTTAGGGCCAAGTGAATTACCTGGGAGACCCCTCTAATGAGACAAAATAGAGACATTTTGGTGGTAATTAAAGTCACCCCATATATTTTGATATAATTAATCAGTATTTAATTAGGTTGGCTAATTTATTGTTAATTTTAATGGCCAAATAACCTCTCCTTCTCTATGTTATCACCACGCCGCCACCACCACCACCAGCAGAGCCACCGTTGCTGCCACCACCACCACCACCACCACCTCTTCCATATTTTCTATTTAGTCTGGTTTAGTCTATTTTCGTCTGGTTTACTCCATTTTCATCTGATTTCATCCATTTTCATCTGGATTTTTTCAGTTGGAGTTTTTTTTTTTCCACTAAATTCGGCTGGATTGGTTGTGGCAACTTAGCTAACTGAATTTCGTCTGGATTTGGTCAGTTTTCTTCTGTTTACTACATTATCATCTGGTTTCATCCATTTTCGTCTAGGTTTTTTTCGGTTGGATTTTTTTTTTACACTAAATTCGGCTGGATTGGTTGTGGCAACTTAGCTAACAAAATTTCGTCTGGTTTAGTCTTTTTCGTCAGTTTTCGTCTGGTTTAGTCCATTTTCGTCTGGGTTAGTCCATTCAAAATCCAGCCGAACAATTCAATTCCTACATCTCTGATCCACCATTAAAGATTTAACCCTTCTCTCAAATCTTGCCTGCATGGCCAGCAAGCCTTTCAAGCATTTGATCAATAAATGGTAAGGGAAAATGGTCCTTGCGAGTCATTGAGTTAAGCTTGCGGTAGTCAATGCAAACTCTCCATCCAGTTTGAACTCGAGTTGCTAATAGGTCATTCAATTAATCTCTTGGGAAAAATTACAATGTTTGGCTATACACAGACACCCTTTAGCAACATAGGGCACCTATTAGCAAGTAGACTAGGGATATGTACTTGGGCTACTATCTACAAAACTTAGAACTAGAAATAAAGGCACACAGGCCCAGAAATTGGCTCGTAGGCCCATAAAATCAGACACACAGGTCTGTTAAATTTTTGTTACCCGTATATAGATCGTAATCGGGTCTTCAATGTCCGATATGAAATCCGGCTTGCCAGTATAATTTTCCGACACACCATAATCGAGCTGAACTCCTCTTTTAGCTAGGATATCAGCTGAAAAATTAACTTCACGAACATTGTGTTCGTAGATAACTCTCTCATAGCGATCCATAACATCAATCCATCTGAACTTCAGCTTCCAAGATATGTTGTCGGACTTGAAAGCTTGAATTGCAGCAGCAGAATCTGACCTCACCTTGATATTCATGACACCCCATCTTCTGCCCCACTCCAAACCAATAATGACTGCTGGTTGCTCTGCCCAGTAGTTGTTACCATCTCCTAAACCTTCACAAACTGCACCCAACACCTCTAAGTTATTACTTCGAGCAATGACTCCACAACCAGCTTTGCCAGTACTCGTATCAGCAGCACCATCACAACAAATCAAAATCTCATCCTCATCTAGTGAACTCGAGTTGGTATCAAGTCGTTGTTCTCGCTTTTCACCACCGTGACACCAGACTTCTTTGGAACGACTTGGATTGGACTAACCCATTTGCTATCGGATATGGAATATATTACCCCCACGGCCAACAACTTCAGGATTTCTTTCTTGACTACTTTCATCATGGGAGGGTTCAAGCGACGTTGAGCTTCTCTTGTAGGTTTTGACCCCTCCCCAAGAAGTATACGGTGCATACACATAGAAGGACTAATTCTTTTGATGTCGGCAATGGCCCATCCAATTGAAGACTTGTACTCTCTTAGCACTCGGACAAGCCTTTCCTCCTGTAGGTTGGTTAGGTCCGTTGCAATGATCACCGGCAACTCTCCCTCACCACCTAGGTACACGTACTTAATGTGGTCCGGAAGAGGCTTCAATTCGAGGGTAGGTGCCTGCAAAATTGAAGGTAAAAGCTTGTCATTAGTATGTGGTAAATAAATATAAGAAACATTATACTTAGGTGGTTGCTCTTGTAATGAGTTAAGACAACAAATAGCATCTTTAAGTTTATCACTCACTACCACATCAAAATTCTTATTCTTTCCACAACCTAAACCATTCATGACGGTGTTTTCTAAAGCATCATCACTATTTAACTCAAATACTTGTTGAACCAAAGAATCAATGCCATCAATAGAAAAACAGGAATTAGCATCACTAGGATGTTTCATCGCCTCAAAGACATTGAAGCGAATTGTTTCACCGTCAAATTTCATAGTTAAAGTGCCTTCATCAACATCAATGATGGTCTTGGCAGTTTTCAAGAACGTTCTTCCCAACAGCAACAATGTAGACGAGGATGAGTCCTCCTCGTTCATGTCAAGAACATAAAAGTCAGCTGGGAATACAAACTTATTTACCTACACCAACACATTTTCAACAACTCCTTTCGGGTAAGTGTAAGACCTATCAGCAAGTTGTATAATAGTACCCGTAGGTTGAAGAGGACCAAGATCTAAAGATTCATAAACGGAAGCGGGCATCACATTAATACAAGCTCCTAGATCTAACAAAGCACGCTCAAACCCGGTTTTACCAATGGTACATGGTATAGTAAAGCTACCCGGGTCCTTGCACTTTGGTGGGAGTTTTCTTTGTAGCACCGCGGAGTCACACTCCCACACACTTAGAATTTTATTCTCCACAAGTTTGCGCTTGTTGGTGCAAAGTTCTTTGAAAAATTTTGCAAACCGAGGAACTTCCTCGATCATATCAACAATGGGTATGTCCACATGAACCTTTTTGAGAATCTCCCAAATGTCCTTGTCTTGCATCTCCTTCTTTGACTTCGCAAATCTGCTAGGAAAAGGTGGAGGAGTTGCATGAGTAGAAATCAAAGGTTTAGGGTTAGAATTCATTACCAAATCGGCCTTTTTAGGGGTTGTAGTATCCCTGACCGCTTCTTCATTGGGTTCCACAATAGGATCATGGACCTTTGGTGGTGATTGCTCAACTTGCTTTCCACTTCGTAACGTCACATCATAGATGTTTTCCTTAGGATTCACCACTGTTTGAGAGGGAAGCGCACCCGCTGCCTTTGCTTTCAACAAGCTTATGTCATTGGCTAGTTGGTTAACTTGATTTTGCATATCTTTCATTGCCATCTCTGATTTCTACCTATCTTGTGCCAATGTATTAAGAATAAGGTTCAACTTATCATCCACACTTGAGCCTTGAGGTTCTGGTGGTGGTTTTTAAAAGAATTGAGAACCACCATGTTGATTGTACGAAGGATTTTGCACCGCAGATTGCTTGTTGGCGTAGCTAAAATTGGGATGATCTCTCCACCCCGGGCTATACGTATTCGAGTATGGATCATACCTCGGACGTTGCTGATTTTGATACACGGCATTTGCTTGTTCTGCAATCCCCTCATGTGATGGAAGAATAACCGACGCCATTTGTTGTATCATCTTCTCCATGTTACTCATCCTATGCTCCATGTGTGAAGATTCATTAACCTCGTTAACCTTTCTTACCATTGGATCACCTCTAGTGTAGAATTGTTGCGTGTTTGCAGCCATGTTCTCAATCAAACTTGTAGCTTCTTGAATGGTTTTGTTGGTTAATGCACCACCACTAGCCGCATCAACCAAATGTCTCTCACTTGGAAGTAATCCCTCATAGAAGTATTGAATTATGAGTTGCTCGCTAACTTGGTGGTGTGGCCAACTAGCTAACAACTTCTTATAGCGCTCCCAATACTCATGGAGAGTCTCTCCCGTCATCTGCCTAACACCACATATCTCCTTTTGAATTAAAGTTGTCTTTGATGCTGGAAAGTACTTCTCCAAAAATGCTTTCTTCATCAATGTCCAAGTTGGAATACTCACAGGAGGAAGATAGTACAACCATTCTTCCGCAGCACCGCATAATGAGAATGGGAAAGCTGTCAACATAACTTGATCGGTATCCGCAGCCACTTGCTTTAAACTGATGACGATACGATGAAACGATTGTAAATGGCGGTTGGGATCTTCTCCTGCCAACCCATTGAATTTGGGCAACAAGTGAACCAACTGCGGCTTCAATTCAATGGATTCATCCAGCCGAACACAAAAAGGTTGCTCGTCCAAGTTTGGTGATGTAATCTCCTTGAGTGTCTTTGCTGGTGGAGGAGGATTTGGTACAAGGGGGTTGCCATGTTCATCCATTTCTTCTTTTTGTTCCGAGTCTGAAAATTCACTTGACGAAGAACTATGAGGAAGTGGAATGTTCACCGCAAGAATGAACTCCGGTGAGTGTTGGAGCACTTTGCCCGAGCGAGTTGTAATCCCCACTAATTCCCTTGTAGGAGCCAGAGAATAGTACCTGAAATAAGATTCTTGAAAGTTTGAATAGAATATAAAATTGAAACGAAAAACAACAATAAAATAAAAAATAACAACTTAAAACTACCACTGCCTCCCCGGCAGCGGCGCCAATTTTGATAGGGTGTCAATCCTATCAATAATAATCTCTCGATTCTAAGCAACTCAATTAAGATGTAGCAAAGTAAATCGAGTTCTATCCACAGGGAGGTGTGTGTCTTAGTTGTTATAAGGATCAAGTTTTGTTGTTGTTCACAAGGAAAAATTCTGAAAATTGTAAAAGTGTAATCAAATATAAGAGAAACATTGATTAAGGAATCATTCTCAACCACGAAACAAGAATCAAATTGATATATGGCGAATTTCCAACAATTTTGCTCGATATTAGCCACCCTAGAAAAGATATAAGCTCATATATTCTGATTATTCCTTATATTCACCTAAAAGAATAAGTTCTCTTCGAGGATTATATTCATGTGAGCACCTAGAATAAGCTCTCTAGATAAAACTCACTTGAATGCATTAGGTTCTATGAGATAGGTTACTCCTAGTAATGAGCACATAAGCTCGACTCATACACTAGTGTCAATATCTACATATAAGTGTTTAACAAAATCCCTTCATCAACACAAATATATTGCTACTTGTGTTGAGATTTCCTATACAATTGCGGATACAAGATATCTCAACTAGCAATTGTTAATCAACAATTCAATTTCGAACTTGAACTATCAAATAACACTTCATAATATTAGCATGGTAGAACTTAAACAATAAAGCGACTAATTGCGGAAAATCGCTTATTGAATATCAATTATAACTTCATGTCTCGGGTTTTGAAATCAACCCTAACCAAATAGAAAAGCTTAGGTACTCATGTTTGTAAAGAAAACAATAATATCTTTTTGAAAATAAAATTCAAACTTAAAAGCAAAAATAAATAAGAAAATCAAACTTAGGTTTCTCAAACTTTTCTCCAACTGCGCCTCAAAACGGGATGTAAAAAGATAAAGATCTGTGTGTCTTGCGCCTCCTTTATATCTTCCCAAAACCCTGCAAACTCCTGTTTTCATATCTGCTCACAACTTCAACACCCATAAACCTCTAGTCGCAACTGTCCAATACTCAAAACCATCAGCAAAAAGCCCGAACCAAATCCAAAGACATGCCTGGAACTCCACCTGATGGCTATCTCCGGTCAGAACTGTAGTAGCCACACTTGCCCTATAAACTCAGGTCTCACCCTTCATGATCATCCCCAGAACCATAGACAAATCACCCTTACAGACAGCTGCGCACAAACTCAGTTTCTGCAATTTGTAACCACATATAGCCTGTCCTTCTGTTGCTCTTGGTAACCTTCTATTTCTTGCTTAAATCGCACCACGGTAACAACCAACAACCCATTAGTACACAGCTACACAAAATCGACAGAAACTGCATCTAGACTCACTCTACTTGCAGTTTTCTCACACTCAATCCTTCCCCTCAATGAACAACTGGCATCCAAACTTGATGTTCCTTCTTGTCTTCAACTACCTGCCCTAACCCTCCACAAAAGCTCACCTGAACCAAGTTCTAGCTGATAGCAAACACAACTCAGCACAAGTAGTCGCAGCTGAGACTGGAACTGTGATTCAGGCTTTGTGTCAAATACCTTGGGCGTGTGTTTCTGAACTGACAAAAACTGCCTTTCCTTTGATTTCCAAGCTCTGTACATCTCCGTCCCTGCAAGTATACTCACAATCACCACAAACCCACATTTAATTTCATTCAAATATCTTCTATACCCCTTTCTTCTTTGGTTCCTTTATACCACAGACCGGCGACTCAAACCCTCCATAAATCAACATCAGACCCTTATCTTGATTTACCACCTTCAAAACCTTGGATACAGCAGTTGCCATACATTACATCGACCCACATCAGCCAGCCTCCATCCTTCACAGCCATTACCCTGTCCAGATTTATCACCATTCATGTAGGGGGTAAAACCCCTCGGAACACGTGTCTCGCATCCAGGAAGCCTAACCACACTGAGAAAACCAACAGCGAGATCTCGGACCAACCCGAAGAAGTCGCATAACAAACGAGGCAAACGCTCGGGAAGAAAGGATTCGGACCACGCCGAAGGACCGAAGCACATGTATCAACTTCGGAGTGACGGCGAATAAACCGCCTTACTCGACAGGGACTGACACCACCACGATTGAGTCGTTTGTCTTTATTAGCTGTAAACCACCCGAGCTCGGCCTATATAAGGCGAGCTTGGAAAACGTTGTAGGGGTTGGATTCTTGTTTGGTTGAGCCTAAGTAGCAAGAGAGAGATTAGGTTTGTTATCTCCTCTGGTTCCTTAGGGTTATATTCATGTAATCACAACATCGAAATACATAAAGAGTCTTCTTATATTTTGCCTTTACTCTTATTAATTTGGTCTTTATTTATTGTTCATAGTACCCTCGGTGCTGTTCTTATGGTCCTCGCACCATTGAATCTCAACTGAATACTGTATGTATGAGTAGATCTGATGGATGTGATACCTTGAGTACCTATGCAGATTTTCTACTCGTACAGTTTGGCGCTAGAAACAGGGACTGATTAAAACAACTTAGGGTTTGCCTGTGATTTTTTGGGTTTTCAAAATTTTTAGCATATTTCTTGTCTTCTCAAAAGATTTTCAAAGGCTTGTTTTCTGAAAAGAAGCTCCTGTATCTTAAAAATCTAAATGACCTTAAAGGCTTTGGTATGTTTAAGAGTTCTGAGAGCACAGCATCAGATGATCAAATCATCCTTTAAAGAGTCTTCCAGACCTCGGTATGATGAAGTCGATCCCCGAGAAAGGCAGTTAATATCAGCTTTACACCTTTTGCTGCATAGAATACAAACGATTACAAAATCATGCTGATTCCAGAAGTCCATTTTTAGGGTTTCCAAAACTCCTGTTACACATAGAAATCCATTTTAGGATCTTCAAAACCCATGTTACTTAAGAATCCATTTTTAGGGTTTTCAAAACTTTTGTTATACACAGAAATCCATTTTTAGGGTTTTTCAAAACTCGTAATATAGGTAAAAATCATTTTTAGGGTTCTCAAATTTCATGCTGTACATAAAAATTCATTCTGGGGTTTTCAATTTTCATGTTATATCTGAAATAAAACTTCAATAAAGCAGACCCAGATAAAAAGAGACGATTTGAGCTAAAGGACAAAATAAACAGTTAGAGATAGGTCTAAAAAGGGCAAATACGACTTATATTAAATTTCGTCTGAAAAAGTTCATTGCAGAATAGATTTACATGGCCGACAAAGTACACTGCGCTAGCCGCCCTGGACCTCACAGGTTTTTTGTTTTTTGACAGGTCATACGCAGAATGGCTTCCCAATCGGAACACGCTCCGAAGCAGCGAGTAGGGTCCTCGAGGCAAGGTACTGGATCATCCAGACAGCACAACACCAGATTCTCGACCAGTAAAGGATTATCTCCCGAGGTAGCGGCTAGCACAGTCTAACATCGAGAGAACATACAGGAGGAGGAAGTGTTGATAGAGGATTTAGGTCCCGATGGAAACGGATTTCCAGAGGCCGAAGAGCCACACCAACAGCAAATACAAGAAGAAAAGGGTGAAAATGAGGAAGATGAGAACGAAGAATCCGATCCTGAGAATGAAATACCCGAGCAACAACCTACCGAAGCAAATACGGCCAGAGCTGAACAATTTAGAAAATTAATCTTGAAAAACAGGAAAATAAAAAAGCTAAAGAAACAGCTGGCCGAAGCAAACAAGAAGGTAGCAGAAAAATCGGCGTCCAACTACAAGGGAGGCAGCGAAGGACACTCTCGCCCTAGTAACGCATCTCGACCGAAGGAACCCTCCGAATCCAAAACATACACGAAGGTCAGGGGAACCAGTAAAGGTCACGGAATCACGGTATCAAGTAAAAAGACTGAACCTCCAGCATATATAAAGACAAGCATGCAAACATTCAGCGAGGGCAACCCAACGAAGAGAGATGTCGAGGCAAGAGCCCTACAACAAGTAATGATGGATCAAATTAAAGCACTCCGAGCAGAAATTTTCGACAACCAGATCCAATCGAGCGACAGGATCAAACTTACTAAAGCTATGAATGATGTCAACCGGTCGCCACTGAGTCCAGAAATCCTTTCATTACCAATTCCAGTAAAATGCACGATGCCCACTTTCACCTCCATCTTCGACGGATCAGGAGACCCTACTATACATGTCAAAATGTATCTCCGAGTATTTCTGGCTTACGCCGATAGTTATGAAGTGCTCTGCAAGTATTTTCCCTCTAGCTTAAAGGGAGAAGCCCTCGCCTGGTATGACAATCTCGCAGCCGGTTCGATCTCATCTTTCGAGGAACTTTCCAAAGTTTTTATACTACACTTCCTCTACAACAACTCCTCAAAGCCTGGGGTAGAGAAGTTGTTCAGCATTCGGGAACGACCAGGAGAGTCGACCAAAAGCCTAACAGGCAGGTGGACCGAGCAGTGTGTAGAGGTGGGAAACGGAGCCACGGAAAGGGATAAAGTACGAGCTTTCCTCAATGCTCTAGACAAAAACAACCCTCTATACGACAGACTCTTCTCGAAGAACCTCGAGACGCTAAAGGACCTTCGAAAGTACCAAAAGGAACGAATCACTCTGGAAGAAATTAAACAAGCTGCACTGGGAAAGGAAACTATCTTAAAACAAGTTCATTCGATAAACAACTTATCGCTGGAAGAGCGAGGACAAGCAACAAACACTCAATTCGGGGATCAATCAAAGCGAGGAAGGCAAGATGACATTGGTCGATATGGGAACGAAGGTAAATTTGGCGACGGAAAGTACCATGATAACAGAAAGTACAATGACAATTGAGGCAACAACTCTCGAGGAGAATTCGAAGGAAACAATAGCCAGCAGGGGCCGGGCAACAGAAAATTTGGAGCGACTAAACCAGGATTTCCTGCATTTCATGACAGGAAGCTTCCAAAGCTCTGTGTACCCATCGAAGATGCTCTTCGGACCATTGAGCAATCCGAATTTGCTAACGAGATAAGGTATCCTCGCAGTAGGGGAAACCAGCCCAAGCACACAAAAAACTCGAGAGACTACTGTCAATTTCATAAGTTTTTTGGACATACCACCGAAGACTGTGTCACGGCACAGGATCAAATTTACTTCTTTATCGCCAGAGATCAGTTCAAGCACCTGCTGGAGCTGCCACAACCACCTCCTAATCAACCGCTACCCAAGGAAGAACCAAAGCACGAAGCCTGTGTGATTACCATTGATAGAGATATTCCAAGGTTCGGAGCTTGCAACTCCATAGTTCATACAAAAGGACTAGAAGGAATCCAGACTGGACGCATCCACAAAAGAGACTTGGATGGACAAGAGATACTTAGTGTGGTCACAAGGACTCGCTTGGAGGAATGGCAGAAGCAGCCAGTGCTCTTTTCAGCGGCAGACATCCCCAATGAGGGCAGGATGCATAATGATCCTTTGGTTATTACCCTTCAAATGGGAAAGATAGCCATGACTAAAGTATTGGTGGACCCTGGGAGCTCTGTAGACATACTATTCGGACAAACGTTCGACAAGATGAAGGGCAAGAAAGCTGCTTTGGTACCTTCGGTATACAACATATTCGGTTTCAATGGAAAGCCGTCAACGCCTCGGGGAGAATTAATGCTCACAGTTCATGCTGGTAGCGAAAAACAACCAACTTTATTCTGCGTGGTAGACATAGATTCCCCTTACAATGCCATCGTGGGTAGACCATGGTTGCATAGCATCATGGGCGTCGCATCTACCTTACACCAGAAGATCAGGTTCCCAACGCCAACAGGGATTGCTGAAATCCGAGGTGATTCTACCGAGGCTCGGGCATGCCACGAAATCGATACACAAGCAAGAGAAGCGAGTAAGGAACGCTCGGAACAGGTTAAGAGCCCGAAGATATCGGATGAAAGTATAGCTAAGTTCATAGCTGACACCGAAGCTGGGATGCTGAATATGAAACAAGAAGGAAGCAGAGAGAGCCAGCATCTGGAAAACAGAGAACAATTCCTCGTAGCAACCTACAACCCCCAGACTCTGAATGAACAATCAGGCGAGTCTAGCAAAGACAACAACATCCAACAAGAACCTTTCTGGGTCGGCCCGTTTGTTATTGAAAAGCAGATCGGTAATGATACTTACAGTCTAATTAACCTCGAAGGGCAAAGATTGAAAACCCCAGTGGAGGGGAGGCACATGAAACACTTGGTTTGAGAAAGTAATTCCCGTTGTAAGCAACATTAGAAGAGATTTAATAAATAAAAATAGCACTCATTGATGCAACTCACATCGAGGTCAAACTCCAAAACACTGTTAGCAACATCGCAAAGGCTGTAACGCCAAAGGCAAAAAACGCCAAACAATAAAAAAGTCCTCGAATAGCAGGCACAGAGCCGATGACCATATAAATCGTAAGGGCCCTACGAGTTATATGGCACGGTCCTCTACCCACAAGACACCCCGATAGCGGTGAGCACATTGAATCAAGGCTACATAAGCCGACGATACACTCGTGCTCACTACCAAACGGCCACGAGGATTGAACATCCTCGGGCGCCGAGGGGACGATAAATGGGATTAACATCTACCTATAGAGGAAGATGGAACCCCGAGGCAGTTGATTTGCTTGCATTTACAAGTAAAGAACTTAACCAAGGGACCTCCTCAAAACAAAAAACAGTCCCGAGGAGGGGCAAAAACATTTCAACGAAAATAAATTCTTTATATATATATATATACATGTGCAAATACAGGACATGAAATGTGATGGCAAACAAAAAGGCGCGTACAAGCAAAATAGCGCAGACACAACTACAAAGGAAAACCACAAATACACAGGCTAAGGGAGGAATTTCTCCTTTGAACAATCGGCACCATCACGAGGACCATCCTCGGAGCCATGAACGGATTCGCACGGACCATCACGGGTACCTTCGGAGGCACTACTATGATTCCTCGAAACATCACCTCGAGCAACATTATTACCACCGCTAGCCACCCTCAAATAATTCTCCAGTAGGCCCCTCTTTCGAAGCTCGTCTCTAGCCAAGGCCACATAAACTTCCTGAGGAAGCAGATACTCATCAATGGGAGACACCACGTCCGAGTCGCGCGCACCAATAGCACCATATGTAGGAGGTTCAACACCGATGGTCCTGAAAAGAGAGCGACCGTGCTTTCGGCAGGCCATGCTGGTAGCAAAGGCAGTAGTCAATGCAGATTTGGTAAGAAGTTCTTCTACAGCTTGACCATGCCTTAGCTCATGGTTAACAAGAGCAAAACCGACCACCATATCCCTCACATTTGCCTGGCACTTAAGGCGATGACCCCGTTCCTCGGATAAAAGCTTAGCATGATTAGTCATCTCTTCGGAACGACGCTTGCGTTCAAGATCAAGTTCTTGAGAGAGTCTTGCAAAATCAGCAGATCGAAGCTGACGTTCTTCGGATAACTCTCGGGTCAATCGGTTAATCCTGCTTTCGGCCTCCAACTTTAAATCGGACTCAGTCACCAGCTGATTTGTGGCATCGTCCCTCGCCGCCTCGGCCTCAGCAACATGTTTCTTCAAATTAGCTTCGATACCTGGAAACGAAAACAACAAAAATAAGAATAGCAAAGACGGTGACTCACTTAAGGCCATTGAGAAAGCAGAAAAGACTAAAGGAATTTGGGGTTAACTCCCTACTTTCTTTGTAAACAATATATTCAGCAACCTGGTGCTGATTAGTAAAACGAGGCACCGAGGCATTCTTTCGGACATCCTCCGAAGAAATGACCCCACTTCTAGCCAATTCTATTCGATACTCATTAACAAGGGCAGCAGTCTGGGCGTTCGACTTCTTTGCCGAGGCAAGTTGTTGGCAAAAATCAGTACAACTTCTTTTTAAACCATCATTTTCAGCAGCCAAATCCTTGTTAACATTCTTGTATGTAGACAACTGCACCTTCAACTCCCTGATATCCCTTTCTAACTTTTCAATAAGAACCCTACCTGCGGTACTAATCGATCTCTCTGCACGAGCTGCATCTCGCTCATGCGTCAAGCGAGTCACATCCATTTGGAAAAAGTGATTCTCTCGGGACAGCAACGCGTTTCTATTTTTCATCTCCTCAAGAAGGCGCTCGACCTGATCCCCTCTCTTTCTTTCACTAACATAAGTTCTTTCGGCCTCCTGTCTTTTCACCCTATAATAATTTACATCCTCCAAAGCTCTATCCCTCTCTTCCAACAGCGTCGTGCTGTCATTAAGACAGCCTTCACTACTGGAGGCAATTTGAGATGATTGTTGGCCATTCCGAAGCCGATCAATAGTCAACTGAGTCTCATGCAGTTTTTTCTCGAGCTTCTCCAGCTCGCCTTTTTAAAAGCAAGTAGCAAACCTGTTTTTAGCAATGCTACAGCAAGCAGATGTTCTTAAAAGAACCATCAGGGAAAAAAGGAGACTTACATATCGATTCTTTTTTCGCTTCAGCGCTGCGAACCTTCTCCCGGGCAAGCTCCTCCTGCATCCGATGAAACTCTCGTGCATAATACTCGGTTTCACTGGCTTGATCAAAGTTGTAAGCTAAAAGACCAGTGGCATGATAGTCGCCCTAGTAAAAGCAGCAAAAATAGATTAACAAAAACACTTCAGTAGCATCAACATAAACAACAACAACGAAACTCACCGCCTGAACCATGGACAAATTCTCCTCATAGGACAAGGGAGGATGACGAAGATTATACTCGGCCCAAGGACAATCACCTCCGAAGAGATCGCCAAGCTTCTTGCAGAAATCTGGGTCTAAAGGCTGCCTTAGGGGATCCGAGGCATGAGCTTCAAAACGAGTTGAAATCTCGGTAGTAAATTCGCCAGGACAATAATTTTCATACAAAACATCTTTAAACCTCTCAGCAGTATAAGATTGCCTGTATCTGCAAGCATAACTAGGAGCAGGCGGAAACATCGAGCTTTGCGGAAAACCGGCGACGAGCTGTTTGGAAGAATCCATCTCAACATACGAACCACCCTCTCGGGGGCAAAGGAGGTCCACTGGTGTAACAATCTCATCTGAGGAAAGAACAAAGGGCTCACCAAAAACATTCGCGAAAGTCCCTATCGCTGAGGCAGAGGCACTAACCGTATCCCTCGGCGCAGAAGAAGTTGAAAGAATAAATTCCGAGGCAGAGGCACCACTGACGACAACAGGCAGGGTAGTCCGAGGATTTGTGGCAACCACCTCCTGGGTTACCATCTGGGTCGCTAGGGATGTCGGAATTTCCCTGTCAGCACTCAGAATCTTTTTAAGAGGAGCCGAGACAGCTGGGCGACTGTTGGTTTGCCCCCCTTTCAGCATTGCTTGCAAAGTAGCTTTTTTCAGCGGCCGAGAAACTTCGGGATTTCCCCCGTAACTAAGCTTCATCAAACCTTGACTACGCTTTAGGGTACCTAAAGGCTGTCCCTGCAGATAAGGATCCGTCTTCCTCAGGAAACAAACAGAGGCAAGTATGAATACTTCGGAAAAGGACGAAAAGAGAGTATTTGTTACCTGCTGCATAGTCTCCTCATCAGGCCGAGGACGCTTTAAGGTGCCCGAGGGCTCGACAACGACATCCTTCCCCTTGCCCGAAAATGAGCGAGACAACCTCCTATCCTCGTCAGGAAAGCGAATAGAAAACAATTGCCGAGTCTCAAATTCGTGGCCCACCTCGAACTCGGTCCGAACGATGAATCGACCGGAGTCCTTCCAACCTCGGAGTATAGGACCTTTGAGAAGTATAGGCTCCGAAGACCAATCTTCGTCCAATGAATAGTTTAAAGATTCGGGGAGAACGTTTCGGCTGCCCTCCACCATCCGAAAGCTAACCCCCCAAGGAGCTAACTCATTTCCTATAGTCAGAAAAGGCTCGTAGTGTTTAAAGAAGTTCTCGGCGTTATAATAATACTTCGCTGTGGACTCGGCAGGAGAATTATTTTCGGACTGAAGAACCCATCGGTTAATAAGATAGATTGCACTACAGGTAAGTTGCATCACGCCTCGAGGTGGAGAAAGAGAACAAAGAATTTCCAGAAACAAAGGATTAGCAGATCGATAGAGAGGAGGAATCAACCCAGCAGTAATCTGATGAATCGTCACTACCAGAGTATCTTCGCCGCACTGATACTCTTCGACTAATGCCGGAGTTAGTCTGGGAGAATCAATGGATTCAATTTGAAAGCCCCTTCCATCAGGATTCAAACCATTCAGCCTCAAAGAAAGGGCCTCAATCGTAAAGAAAGACGACATGGAAAAGGATGTAAACAGGGAAAAAGCAGCACCGCCGGCGACGGAAATAGCAGAGACACCTGAAAAATAAAGAGGGAAGAAAGGAAAATCCCAAAGAAGTTAACTTTATGAAAGAAAAAGTAGATCAGAACAATGGGTCAAGAAGAAAAGGACGAAAGGATCGCCCGATATGAAGATGTAAGTGAGAAGTTTTCACGGGAAAAAGGCCGCCGGCGCCAAGGAAGATGAAAACGAAAGGTCTAAAAGATTTTTAGAGGGAGAAGCGAAACTTAAATAGTGGGAAGAAACCGACTCTACCGGTTGGGAGGTGAAAAGCCATGAGCTTAGAAGAACGTGTCATAAAGGAAAATACCCACCTGTCAGGTAATAGGGATACTCGACAAAGAGGTGGCGAAAAAGGGAATTTCCTCTCCTCACATCTTCGATACGAGGAAAGGAAAGAGGCAAACTGTAGGGGGTAAAACCCCTCGGAACACGTGTCTCACATCCAGGAAGCCTAACCACACTGAGAAAACCAACAGCGAGATCTCGGACCAACCCGAAGAAGTCGCATAACAAACGAGGCAAACGCTCGGGAAGAAAGGATTCGGACCACGCCGAAGGACCGAAGCACATGTATCAACTTCGGAGTGACGACGAATAAACCGCCTTACTCGACAGGGACTGACACCACCACGATTGAGTCGTTTGTCTTTATTAGCTGTAAACCACCCGAGCTCGGCCTATATAAGGCGAGCTTGGAAAACGTTGTAGGGGTTGGATTCTTGTTTGGTTGAGCCTAAGTAGCAAGAGAGAGATTAGGTTTGTTATCTCCTCTGGTTCCTTAGGGTTATATTCATGTAATCACAACATCGAAATACATAAAGAGTCTTCTTATATTTTGCCTTTACTCTTATTAGTTTGGTCTTTATTTACTGTTCATAATACCCTCGGTGCTGTTCTTATGGTCCTCGCACCATTGAATCTCAACTGAATACTGTATGTATGAGTAGATCTGATGGATGTGATACCTTGAGTACCTATGCAGATTTTCTACTCGTACAATTCCAACCCAAATTAATGAACTTCCTGCACTCAACCAACTCTGCCCTTGTATCAGCTTTATAAGCCCTTTGTAACACCAACTACCGTGTTGATACTAATTTTCCCATATCATACTAACATAAGACATTCAGGTTATTGAAGTTAAATACTGGGCTATATTTAGGCTCCTCATCCATATCCGTATCCAACGATTGGAACAACGAATTTATGGAACTCATCAGAAACCTAAAACAGAGTATAATACAAAAGATGAGTTAAACATGGTGGATCCACGCTAAAACGCTTCACTTCTTCGAACATATAACGAAATCAGAGTGAAATCAATTATTAATGACGTATCAATAAAGCTTTTTCTGTGTGTTATCTAGCTCGATTCAATACAGTATGAGAGTTATACAAAGCAATCTAATCTCCTGATCCAAGAAGGATTTTTGGCTATAGTATCTTCCCTTGTAAATTTGTCGACCCCTCCTTCCATGGTGAGGAGGGGTATTTATAGCAAGTCTTGGAAGCAACTTCTCTTTGCTACACTTAGCTTCTTCTATTGTTTGATGGTCTTCGTCGATAGCTGGTCTCTGTATACCGCCCTTATTATCCAATCATGTATTGACACCTCTCATTTGGTGTATATCTTTATTATGCAGACCCCTTGATGTTCTTGATGTCCTAATTCTTATCCATTAGGTTTCTTTATATCGCTGTCTGGTCCAGTCGTGTGTTGACGCATGTCCCTAGTCTTTTGTAACCTTGTAAAGTGTTTATGTGACAGCTTATAACGCGTTTTGAGTCGATGGCGTCTTCCTTCGTTCTTTAGCTTTGGTTACCGTAGTAGTGGTGTACTTCGGGATGACTTTGTATGTACTTCGCTCCCCTGAAAAGACGAGGGTACCGAGTACACCACCAATCTTTTATTTTAGTCCACCTATAAGTCAAACCTTGACCGGTTCCTGAAATCAAGAACTCAAGAACAAAATCTCTTTCGGATCTGATTGATTCACACAAGGGAGTCAATACAAGAATCCAAAAGACTATGTCAACCAACCAAGTACGATACTTTAATTATATAAGATGACTCAAATATAATGCGGAAGTAAAGTAAAGTACACACAAGATTTTGTTAACGAGGAAACTACAAACTCGTAGAAAAACCCCGGGACCTAGTCCAGTTTTGAATACTCTTAAGAATTAAGCCGCCAACACACCTACTCTCAGACTTCGGACTAGCTGGTGTAGACAATATGACCCTAATACGACTATTAGTCACAAAGATTTCCCCTCAGTATTCCTACGCCTCCAACCACAGCAAGATGGTCACGCACATGTAATCCCCTACGTAAACAGACGCACGTTACTGTCTTACGCAAGAGTTGCCTCACAGCCCGTCGCGAGGACTATCGCTACCCGACCTCCAATCGGACGATTACAACCTTTGGACAACAACCAAATAGCGGCAGGTCAAATCGCTAGATGATATCCTTGGTAACTAACAGATATTTCACCGAAGTCTTTTCACACCAAGAGCGAGGATATTAAGTTTACTTAGGATAGCTGTAGCAAGTACGAAATGATATGACCGTGAAGAACGATGTACCAGCAAAGAACAAATCCAATAACAACGATCTTGATTCCACTCAATATCTATAGTTTAGGCACACAAACCGAAAGCGACTTGCTGACAAATCCAGGTTAATAGATAAAGAGTATCTTTTAATCACAACGATCTTGAGTGGCCTTATATCAGAAGAGAATGACCTTAGAATAAACAAGATCGTTAGGTTTGATAGACGTGATAGAACAGAACACAAGTACAATACAAAGAAGACTAGTAAACATAAACTAGTTTCCCGTAAGAGGTACTTCTAGGCTTCTCGATCCCGAGAGAAGACTTTCACGCAATTCTAGACCGAGAGCAAAAGCTCAAAGGTAACTGAAAAGAAAAGCGGCAACACAAGCTAACAATTTCGAAGAAGAGCTTGGCCAAGGGGATTAAAGCTTTCAGGAGAGATACCACTCCTATTTATATTGACTAAGGCTTTAGCTTTGAAATGAGGCAAAGTTTAATTTCGGAAATTCCACAAAGCACATTTACATAATAGTTCCGAAATTCCCCATTTAGTCTCATAGCATTTAATGAGAACTAATACTCTAGCATTTTACATTTAAGAAAAATATATTCCATAAAGAAAATATATTTTCGAAACATGTTTAGCCAAGAGCAATCAAAGCAAATAATATCTTAAGGTATATTTGGATATTTCTTATTAATTCGAAATATGGTGCTTACCAAATATGATCCCTGGAAAAGATCTCAATTCGAAAACGTGTCCTTAGTTTTGAAAATCTCCTTAGATATTATTACTTTCAAATGTCGTCACCAGCTTTATAATGTCGACATTACTTCCTTGGTATTGCTGGGCTAACCAGACGAACCTAGGTGGAAGTGGGATCTGGTCCAACGTGGTTCAACGTTCCGCATAAAACGTATCATAACAAACGTGGACAAAGCCTTGTGTGTTAAGCTTAAGTGAACACAATGGTTCAAACGTTCCGAATCACGCAAATAGATATACCATAGGAAGTACGGTGCGAGATTCCACAAGTAACTAGCAAAGACGTTAAATCTCCAGAATTTTTGATTCCAATATAGATGTCACGTTAATGATATCCAAGAATTCAAATCAAAACATCAAATGAATAATCAAATGAATATTTGATCAAGTAGTAAAGCATACGCAGATTTAATCACGTACAGTATTGATCCGTAATCATGTGTCCACTAACTAGAGCGACTAACCATTTTCCAGATGATGACTCAATCCCACTTAGTTATACATTGAAGATGAACGAATTCAAACTTCAAACCGAGAATATCAACTCACTAATTCGTTGAACCACAAATCAAAAATGTAGAGTTTGAACTTCGAAGTTAAGCATTCTGAGTCAACCTTATTCAGGTTTCGAAACGTACGCCAGTTTTGGCAGAAACCAAATTAAGGTTTCGGAACCTAAAGTTCATTATATGACCGGAACTTATTTTAAGGTTCCCAAATCAAGTTTCCATATAGCGAAACCTAAAGCTTGGTTTCGAAATCTAGATTATGCTTAACAAAACCTTGTTTAAGGTTTCGAAACAAGAAACACATATTAAATTCTCTAAAAATGTTTGGTGTCGAATTTGAGAGTCCATGTGGTCGAGAACCGTTGCACCATCACAGCTTTTTAGCCTCGACGCACAGGCATATATTTCCCGGTTCACATAAACCTTTAGGAAACCCTAGGGTCTTTTCGACCTTTTAGATCTCACATGGTGAAGACACATTGGCCTTGATTCTCAAGTCACTGTCAGCCACACAAACATAGTTTCGAATCTGTTATATCTCATTGGTCACAATATTTAAGTTTCGGACCAATAGCTTATGAATGCGAAAACCAGATTATGGTTTCGAAATCAACGTCAAGTTTTATCAAAACCTACATTGAGGTTCAAACGTTGAAAATTCATAAGTTGAGATACACAAATATGGTTTCGGAATCCAGAAGTGAGATATGGCATACAAGATGTTCATATACAGAATCAAATGAATGATTCAGAACTTCAGAGTTCAGAGCCAAACCACGACGTCATATTCGAATCTCAGAAACAACAATATTTCGAGTCTACACAACATAAGTGTGAGTCACGATCTCTCTTACATTGGCTCATATAAATATATGCAATCAATCCGACAGAGCCAGACTAGGTAAGAAGAGACACAATACCGTGATGGATCAAATCTCGTAGTACTACCGAGATAACATCACATTGTTATATCCAACTCGAAAAGGTTTTAGGAAAAACCTTTATATTAACTTAGAGACAGAGAAGAAAAGAAATCTTTAAGCAGTATTGGAACGTCATAACTACACAGTAATACCACAAGTGGTAAAGCAGAGTTATCATAAGACACACTGATCACAAGTGATCAAGTCATAACGTAAAGCTCAAGCTGAGAGTTATGTTTATGTCTTTTGTAGCACAAGTGTAAAAGATAATGGAATCGCGTTATTTAGATTCACTAACCTGTTGAATGATGAAGCCGGATGTCTTCGTTTGATCTTCAGTATTTCTTCAACTCTTCAACCAGTGATTCTAAATCCTACCAAAATCTTCCACAACCTAAAGCTAACTCTCTCACATGACTTCACCTAAATGTGTGTTGTTTAGCGGTCGAGTTTCGATCACTAAAGTTGACAACTAAGCTTGACATACCAACACTTAGTGAGGTTGACCGAGCCATGCTCTAACATCCCCCTTATTTGTCGTGCCTCCTTGCTTCTGGTCGGGGCTTCCAGGACCAACGAAATTTATGTATTAACAGTTTGCCCCTTTTCTTGAGGTTTATTTTGAATAATTCTTCATGAGAACCTGTTTCATGGCCGCTTCTATCCTTCTTCCAGTTGGGACGTATACCTTCTTCGCATTTTATACCTCGCTCTTCTAGGCGTCGGAGCGTTATGAGACGTATGTTCGTCATCCTCTTATTGTCGTTTGTCTTTAGCAGGTGCGTTCTACTTTGCCTTCGTCGGTTGGTGTGTCTATCTTCTTCGTGTCGGTAGGTGTGTCTGCCGCCTTTGTACCAATATGTGTGTCTTCCGTCTTCTTATCAGTAGGTGTGTCCTCCGTCTTTGTATCAGTATGTGTGTTTACCGTCTGCGTATCAGTAGGTGTGTCTACCGTCTTCGTATCAGTAGGTGTGTCTACCGTCTTCATATCAATAGGTGTGTCTACCGTCTTCGTATCAGTAGGTGTGTCTACCATCTTCATATCAGTAGGTGTGTCTACCGTCTTCGTATCAGTAGGTGTGTTTACCGTCTTCGTATCAGTAGGTGTGTCTACCGTCTTCATATTAATAGGTGTGTCTACCGTCTTCATATCGGTAGGTGTGTCTCTTGTCTTCATATCGGTAGGTGTGTCTATTGTTTTCATATCTGTAGGTGTGTCTACTGTCTTCATATCAGTAGGTGTGTTTAATGTCTTCATATCAGTAGGGGTGTCTACTGCAATTGGAAACCTCGTTAACTTCTATTTCAGGTATTTCAACCTTCTTGGGTTAAGCATTATCTTTCAACCATCCTTGGCCAGGGGATGATTTAGGACATTAACCCAGGAAAAAGACTTTCCCGCTGGAGGCGACGTGTGAGTATCTCATACATATTAATGAGGATCCTAGAGATGATCTGTGATCAGCAGGTATGCTCCTGTCATGGCAATTGTTCTGTTGCGCTTAGGCTGCTGGCAATTGTTCTGTTGCGTTTACATCGCTGTTACTTTTTAAAATAATTTTTCCAATCCCACTTCTATTCATCCTCCGGTTATCGTAGCATCGTGTATTGGGGAATATAAGACTTCTGAATCTTCGTTGTCGTAGTTGATCATCTTTTCCTTGTTGAGAAAAGTCTTCTTCGCCTATGCGTCGTCTGGTCGTTGAGTGGTTTCTTTGATGCCGTTCGAGTTCTTGCTTCTTCGGTGTTGTCATTGTGTAGATCTTTTGTATGGACCGAGTCTGCTTCAGGAGTCCTTCTCCGGTGTTGTTGTTGTAGTGTTTGCCCCTCCTTGCCTTCGTGAGTGACTTGTTGGAGGTACCGGGAGGCAAGGATCCTCTCTGCAGGGTAGAACCCTATGCTGTCGTGGGTGTCGCAATCCGTCTCTTCTGTGTAACGTGTGTCAGTTGTCGTAAGTTAGTGCGTTCCTTAGGGTATGTGATTTTGGCTATGGAGCTCCGTCGTAGTTGATTCTTTTGTGTTTTTCTTGGAATGTATCCTCGGTTATCCCCGTTGTATTGGTAGATTTGTTTCCCCTTGCCTGGTTGGCTAGTGATAGCTTTGACTGCCGGAGTATCGTTTCCTTTTTGCTTGGCTTTGTCGTGATCTTCATTTCTTGGTTGTCGCCCTGCGTATCTTCATCTGGTTGTTGATTTGCTTCTCGCTTTCTCCTTGTTCTTTATTTGAACATTATGTTCCAAGGGTGTGACTCTTTTTTCTGACGAGCGTTGGGGGATCTTTTCTTACCATACTGAATACTTTTCTTAGTCTTGGTGTCTTCTGGTTGTGTTCTTGTTCTCCTAAGGTTGAATAGTATTTTTATGATTGCCGATGTTGTGTTATCTGACTTATGTCTTTGTCTTTAGCTGTACTTCGTTCCTTGGCGGCATTTATATCTTTGTTGGTGCTTCGTTCATTAGGTTGTATCTCTGTCGGTGCTTCGTCCCTTGGTTGTGGCTGCGTCTCTACTGGTGCTTCGTCCCTTGGTTGTAGTTGCGTCTCCGTTGGTGCTTCGTCCCTTGGTTGTAACTGCGTCTCCGTTGGTGCTTCGTCCCTTGGTCATCCTCTTTTCTCGCAATTTTGATGGGATATTGTACTTTTGTTTGATAAGGAGCGTTAGTTAGCGGAAGGGTAAGTCATTGAATGTTGATTGTATGGTATGTGGTGGTAGTGGACGGTTATTGTTGTAAAGGGAAATAGTAATGGGGAGAATCTGAAAGGTGTGTTACTGTTTTATCGGGTAATGGGGGATGTTTTTAAGAGGCGCGAGAATCGAGGAAACCCTAATCTGGTCGTTCTATTTCTTAAATCGTAACGCCTGTAGTATTTAAAGCAAGTGGTTGGATGGTGATAGGAGTTTTCTATAAAAGTTACTCTACTACAGTCTTCGCAGATTACTTATAGTCTGTTTGGATACACCCTCAGAAGTAACTTTTCGACTTCTGGAAGCAAAAAAGTCAGAAGTTAGTTTGGCAACACAATTTCAAAATGACTTCTGGAAGCAGAAAAGTTAACTTTTTCTGAAGCAAATTTTTTTTGCTTCTGACTTCTGAAATTGACTTATGCTTCTGGAGAAGCAGAAGTCATAAGTACTTCTGTATCCAAACAGGCTATTAGTGTTTTCCGAGTGAGAAAGAGAGAAAATAAAGAGAATTTCTAGAGAAATGGTAGATAGAGGAAAAGCGCCCATGAACTATAATGAAAATAGCACGAGGGAACAGGTTCGAATGATAATGGATTGGGAGGCAAATCGTGAGGGTGGTGGCTCTTCTAGAAAATAAAGTAATCCTGAGAAAGTGATTCGTCTCTTTGACCATCTCCTAAAAAGTGATGAGAGAAAAAGAGAGAGGAGGATGAGGGAAGACGGTGGTTCGCCATACGATTGTCACTTGATTGAGACAAGAGCGTTTCTTCGTTGTCATAATGAGGAGATTTTATTGATGATGGGGGAGGATCTTGTTTTTTCTGATGATGAAATACCTGTGAAGGTTGAAGTAAAGGAAGAATTCAATGATGCTGAACAGACTGCTGCCAACTTTGCTCCTGTTCTGCCGGTTGACGATCTTGTGGTAGATGCTGCTGGCTTTGTTCCTGCTGTTCCTGTTAATGCTCCGGTGATTGATTTGGAATTGATTGATGGTCTTGACAAGGACCGTGGTACTGTAGCTGCTCGACTCCGTGGCAGACGTAGGAATAAGGGAAATTGAGATTTTTTTTTAATTTTTTTTTGAACACTACCTTTTTAATGGACTAGCGTTCTTCTGCATTGGTGCTTGTCTCGGTTCTACGTGGCTTCCTTCTTTTGCCGCCTTTGCTTTTTGTTGTGTACCTTAATATTTCAAGTATTACTTCGGTCCCCACGAATCTCCATTTCTCCATAGATCGTGGGGAATCTCAGTTGCTGATGACGTACTGAAACTTCTCCTTCCAACTCCTGAATCCATTTTTTCCCCAATGCCGTTTGATATGGTGACGTTGTTTTGATAATGCAAAATTTTGTGAAGGTTGTCACTGGACCTATGTCCACTTGCAGTGTAATTTCACCCTCAGGTGATATGATTGCTCCACATAAATCGTAGATGATCGCTGTTGGGTAATCTAGCTGCTCATCTCGAAGCCCCATTTGTAGGAATTGGTTATAAAACAGAATATTATAGGTGATTCCTTCGTTGACTAACACCTTCATGATGTTCATCTCGTGGATATGTAATGTGATGACCAAGGGCCCGCTGCTTGCTCGTACATGCTGGCTTTCCATTTCATCCTTGCTTCTTGGTCTAGATAGGTATACTTCGCTTTTACTGTTTTCTTGAGGGTCGCCATCGTTCCTTTGTTGCTCTTCGGGCTTCTGGATGGATAAGATGTACTGGCCGAATTCTCCTCGACTTATGTATCTTTCTATCGTATTCTGAAGGTGTTTGCAATTATCGGTGGTGTGCCCTCGTGTTTGATGATACTCACAGTAATCCTTGTGGTTGCTTGTTTCTTTCCTCTGTTTTCCCCTGGTAGCTGGGTAGGTAAAATCCTTCCTCCCCCCTTCCCTATTCAGTATCTTCGACGGTTGTAGGGTTAGATCTGAATACATTATATCTTGATATTTTCCTCCGCTTCTGCTATCTGGTGGGGTCGTTCTCTGCCCGAGTCTTTTCTCCAATTGGTGGCTTTCCGCGACGCGTTTTTTTGTTCTGGCCTGACATCGTCCACTGCTCGTCGCCTGGGAAGTTTCCCTTCCGTTATGACCTTCGTTGTCCTTCCTCTGAGTTATCTGTAGCTCTCCTTCCTGAGTGCCCGTGTTGGTTCTTAGCTCCATCGTCAGTAGAGTGGCATGTTTCAAGTCGTACTTGTAACACCGTGTTTCCAACTCCTCGTTCTGTCTCTCGTCCTTCTGATCCTCCTTCGCGCTACTTCGCGCGCTATCTCCATTATCTTCGTCTGTCTCCCCGCCTTAGTGCCCATGATGCTTTCTTGGTTTTCACGTCTCAGTGCCAGAGTTGACAGTTGATTTATGATTTTTTCGTTGGCGTTCATTATCTTCATTTCTCCATCTTCGTTTGTCTTCTTCGGCCGCCTTTGGGTTACTTCATGTGACATGTGCGGGTATGCGTATTCCGGCTTTCCTTGCTCCTTTGCTATTTCGCTCACGCCTTTTATCATCCTCGGCACAATTTCCCTCCAATTGTAGTATGATGCCGCTACTATGTCTCCCACGGCTGTCGCACTATCTTCGTGTCTTGGAGGAGTCCTGGCTAGTCTCCAAAGTGTCGGCTCGTCGATCCCCTAGTTCTTGCCCTGCTTTATCGTCTTTAGGAGCTTCCGGCATTCTTCCCCACCTGGAGTATATAAAAGAGAAAATTGTTTTGTACCTTCGTACGTGCTTGTTGTTAGAAATACTTTTTTTGCGCTCTGAGAGCTAGTTAGACGTATCTTGGGGTCCAGTGTTGCTGGGTTTGCCTATGTAGGTGTTCCCCAAGTGCATATATGGTTGCACGTCGTATGACTGTCGAATCCACACTGGGTGGGACTTATGCAACAGGGATTTGGCTTAGCCAAGGTCGAAGGATGTCTTTTTTTGTTACAAACTTTGCTTTCCTTAGCGTTTTTCGGGTAAAGACCGCTAAGGAGATTATGGTGTTCTTCTAGCGTATGGAGCGTTTTGGTCCTTTAGCTACTCAGATCTGAGCCTTGTGTACCGTGACTTCTATTCTAAAGGAAAAAAAGCGAGAGAAAGTGCGGATGAGTAAAATGCTCGTAAGAAAACACTAGAGTGATCGTAGAAAGACCCTAAGGGATAAAAATTCGTCACAGTCCATCAGATGCGGAGATGGCTATCCGTTGTTTGATATCTAATTTTCCAACACAAGCTCTCGGGTTTCAACCATTAAGAAAATGTAGGAGTAACTAGAAGGTGTTTGCAAAAAAATATTGAGTAAGAGTAAGCAAGATCAAAACAGGTGCTGAAAACCACGTTGTTGAAATTTCTCAAGGACACTGGTCCCTGTTTCCAGCGCCAAACTGTTGATACTAATTTTTCCATATCATACTAACATAAAACATTCAGGTTATTGAAGTTAAATACTGGGCTATATTTAGGCTACTCATCCATATCCGTATCCAATGATTGGAACAACGAATTTATGGAACTCATCAGAAACCTAAAACAAAGTATAATACAAAAGATGAGTTAAACATGGTGGATCCACGCTAAAACACTTCACTTCCTCGAACATATAACAAAATCAGAGTGAAATCAACTGTTAATGCCATATCAATAAAGCTTTTTCTGTGTGTTATCTAGCTCGATTCAATATAGTATGGGAGTTATACAAAGCAATCTAATCTCCTGATCCCAAAAGGATTTTTGGCTATAGTATCTTCCCTTGTAAATTTGTCGACCCCTCATTCCATGGTGAGGAGGGGTATTTATAGAAGTCATGGAAGCAACTTCTCTTTGCTACACTTAGGTTCTTCAGTTGTTTGATGGTCTTCGTTGACAGCTGGTCTCTGCACGCCGCCCTTATTATCCATTCCAGTATTGACACCTCTCATTTGGTGTATATCTTTACTATGCAGACCCCTTGATGTTCTTGATGTCCTAATTCTTATCCATTAGGTTGCTTTATACCGCTGTCTGGTCTAGTCGTGTGTTGACGCGTGCCCCTAGTCTTCTGTAACCTTGTAAAGTGTTGATGTGACATCTTATAACGCGTTTTGAGTCGATGGCGTCTTCCTTCGTTCTTTAGCTTCGGTTACCGTAGTAGTGGTGTACTTCGGGATGACTTTGTACTTCGCTCCCCCTTATTTGCCGTGCCTCCTTGCTTCTGGTCGGGGCTTCTAGGACCAACGATATTTATGTATTAACACACCGAACCATTGAAACCCATACAAACAACAGCAGTAAACCACAACAAGCTGCAACAGCAAGCTCCTTTATTCTCACGGCCAGAACTGATATATACCCAGATTTATCCTCGCTGTGAGCTTGTCACAAGAGCAACTCAGTTTCTAGACCTCAGTCTTGATCATTCTGTCGACGTAATTGGATCTATAATCCCCATGAATTTCAATTACTAAAGCCATCTCCTGATTAGTTTCAAAATGAATTGTGAACCCATCATTTTCCGCCCTCAGATCCATGATTTGCTTCATGAAAATCAGAGAAACTATAATTGAAATGAACTTAGGTCACCTTTCTTGATCCCCAAACTAGTTTTCTGTAGAGCATTTCAATACCACTAGCACCACACGTGCAGTACTAAGTGGTGACATCCACAAACAGTGTAAGCTGCAGCCACGTTAAATCCCGACATAGATTCTTCAACTGGGCCAGCACCTGTACGACCCAACAAGCTCAAGTAGCACCACAAATTCTTTATTCCAGTAGCCCTTTTTCATGCATTTTTCTTTGTTTTATGATTTAAGGATATTGTACCTGCAAAAATAGAAAACAACGTTAAATAACCAATATACGAGGCAAAAGCTAACTAAAGTGTATGAATAGGGTACTCTTGACTAGGTGTTTTAGGCACCTATCACCTAGCTGATGTCCTTTACAGGCCTAGGAGTTGCTTTAACCTCTGTTAAAGGCTTGTGTCAATAATTCCGGCTTTGAAACCTCAATTATCAACTGTATGTTTGAACTGTCCTCTATCAGTTTGACATACACAAAGTGACTTCTTTCGGATTGTTCCAGGTCATACGGAAATCTACTTACAAGTGAGGGCTGGTAAGTAAACCAAGTAAACTATGCCCAACTTGTCTCTACCTTAGTTGTAAAAAGAATCACTTAAGAAACTTATACAGCTGGAGCTAACTAGGTCTTACAACACCGAGTGCAGCCGTGCGTTGCTTCCTTTCAACCCTGTGTGTAACGTATCAGTTCTTGAATGGCCTTATATCATAAGATAAGGAATGTACAATAGACAAGAACTTGATCAGGTTACCAAGGTTACAGGTTACTCCGATATCAACCACTAAGTCTCAATCTCCTACCTGTGCTTCCCAACTCTCAAGAGAAGACTTTATAGTCACTAGGTAATTCCCACAGAGGAACTGCTACCTAATAGAGGATGACTATACCACAACAAGCATTCACCAAAGTGAAAAGAGTTTACGATCAATTCCACAGAGAAATCTCACGCATGCTTGATGCTTGCGGTTTTTCGTCCCGAAACCCACTATTTATAGCAATCAATAAGATAGGTTGCTAAGGAATAAAGCAACTAGTTACTTGTCCCACAAGTTTAGGAAACCCTAACTTGCAAACCAAGTAAACAAAGATTTATCTCAATTGGAATTCCTTAAACATTTATCTGCCAAGTGTTTTGTTAGCTCAAAAACACTTCAAGATAGAAATCCAACAGAACAGAGATAATCTTTATCTTATTGACTCATTGAGATTCGTTA
This sequence comes from Papaver nudicaule, assembly GCA_023529015.1. Classification (NCBI taxonomy): domain Eukaryota; kingdom Viridiplantae; phylum Streptophyta; class Magnoliopsida; order Ranunculales; family Papaveraceae; genus Papaver; species Papaver nudicaule. Next base: position 29,361 of record JAJJMA010246222.1, read on the forward strand.
GATGGACCACAGAAGATATATCGTGATAACCAAGTCCAACTAAGAGATAAAGGAGTTAGAGTTTAACCCGTGTGAAAATTCCAGAGAATATTCACCTTGGACGGTTCGCAAACCGTCCTTCTGAATTCCGGCCAGATACATCGAATCTGTGGTTCACGTACATGTACGTGCACAAATTGATGCATTGGAACTCAGGATAAAATCCAGAGTCACTGTTCACGAACCGGTTCGTGAACCGCCTTAGTTCAAAATTAGGGTTTAACTGGATCCGCTGGAAGTTCTGGGCTGGGCCAGTACTTAGACGTGTTAGACGCCCTCAGCTATAATCCACTGGACTCTTGCTCAAGAGTACTCCTTATCCTATAGGTGATTTGCAAGCAAATCATTGCTATAGAACGATGGTATCGAATCTATCTCATGCATTCTTGTAACCTTAGTATTCGAGGGAACAAATACCAACATAACACATGGTCATGTAGACAAGAATACGATCTCAATCGTTATTAGTATCTCTACTAAAGTAGGCGACTATTTCGAAAGATAGAATAAGTGTAATAGAAGAATTTCCATAATAGTCATAACTCCTACTAACCTTTTGTCGATGAAGAATAATTAATGTCTTCTTTGTCTTCACAGTCTTCGTCTTTAAGGTCTCTACTACTTTGTCTATATCCCAATTCCGAAATCTAAACTCTAGTAGGCTAAATCAAGATTGTGTTTTGACACCAAAAACTGACAACTAGCTTGACATACCAACGCTAGTGGATTTGAACGGACAATGCCCTAACAATCTCCCCCTTTGTCAATTTTAGTGATAAAACCAATTTACATATGGATTCAAAAGATACACAATTAAGTAGTAACCAGATGTATCTTGATTTCTTGAATTATTCAACTTCTCCCTTGAGTCTTGATGTGTTCTTTTTAACTCTTGTTGAAAAATCCGTAGAAAGCACCCACAACATATCCAGCTCAAACAACCACAAAGGTACGCTCAAGCTTACATGGGTTCTTATGCTAATCCCACATGTTGTTTGTGCAAAGAGTAAGAATCTGAGCAAACTTTAAATTCCGTGTATCAAAACTTTTAAAGTAATTCTACTCATACCTGATACGAAGCTTCTTCTTATATCAAAACTTTTAAAGTGATTCTACTCATACCTGATACAAAGCTTCTTCTTAACTTTAAAATTACTCCCCCTTACTTGATACTTTGAAAAAGTACAGCAAGTAAGCATACGATGTTCTCCCCCTATGGTTATGAACCACAAGAACAAGAACCATATGTATTCTCCCCCTATTTGTCACAAAAATATGACAAAGTAGTTTGAGACTAGGGTTTCATAAACCTATGGAGATAGGTCAAGCTAAGTACTCGCATACCAAGTTTAAGATGACATAACTAGGAAATCAGGACGATGATTTCTAAGTTGATTCATCTTTGGAGAAATATAGACACACTTTTCTCCTAATATTCCATATTCACGCTCTCCAAAAATATTTGTTATTAAGCGCAAGCTCAGTTAAGAACTCTCCTCCATGTGGTGTTATTCAATAAAGAACAACTTACAAAGCCTAACATGGACAAAACAATTTAATGTTATCCAGTATACCTTTGTTTATGATCTCTTTCCCTTAGCCAGATTTTTGTAAAAGAGTATATGATTCCGAGTTTGTGAAAACCCTAAAAATCATACAATCAAAAGTTTCTTTATCATGAGAAAAAGCTTAACTTTTGTAATAGACATAACTTTGCATCACTACCGAGGTAATGGAAAGAGCTATGTGTTGCAATAAGATTGAGGTAGACAAATCAAGTATTGCAAACATCATTAATAATCATCTAAAAAGAACTTTTATTAATGAAATAAAGTAGTACATGCTGAAAAACTCTAAAAAGCATGAAAAGGCAAACTACTTCTAGATATAGTTTATATTAGGCAAAAGTAAGAACAAGTTCTCACAAGGAATCAACTATTCTAATCTACTATGGAAGAGTATAGACTAACTATGAGAAACTAGCTTTATTCAACAGACTTGCTAGTGGAAGGCTTGCCATCTGTTTTCTTTGTATCACTGAAAACAATCTTTTTGCCATTGACAAGTTCTCTTACTTGTGTTTTCATGAGAATAATCTCAGTTAACACTGCTTCCATCTGGAGCCCAAACAAATCACAGTCTCTCAGGTTTCTTTTATGCTGAGGAAACATCTCTATGCACCATTTGATGACATCATACAAAACATCACCGTTTCTCATATTAGCTTCTTCCACAGTCTGATAGTTATAGGCAAAATAGCAAGCAACTTTAGGCTCTCTACGTCGGATATTAGGAGGAGTTACGTCTTCATCAACCATAATTCTCTTTTTCCTACTTCCTGTCACGACGTGCTTTCTCAAGATCAGAGTAAGTAAGCAAGTGTTAGGGCATTGTCCGGTCAAACCCACTAGCGTTGGTATGTCAAGCTAGTTGTCAGTTTTAGGTGTCAAAACTCAATTCTTGATTTAGCCTACTAGAGTTTAGATTTCGGAATTGGGATATAGACAAAGTAGTAGAGACCTTGAAGACGAAGACTGTGAAGACAAAGAAGACATCAATTATTCTTCATCGATAAAAGGTTAGTAGGAGTTATGACTTTATGGATATTCTTCTATTTCTACTTTCTCTATTCTTTCGAAATAGTCGACTACTTTAGTAGTGATAATAGCGATTGAGATCGTATTCTTGTGTAACGTGGCCTTGTGTCATGACCAGTATTTGATCCCACAAATTACTGTGAGTACAAGAATGTATGAGACAGATTCGGTGCCATGTGTCCAT